>CABFWO010003823.1:27176-78133 GCA_902155825.1 Timema genevievae | reverse complement strand
AGCGAACCTTGTCCCCACCTACTGTAACCTCCCCATGGCGAAGTGGAAGTGTGTAAGCGAACCTTGTCCCCACCTACTGTAACCTCTCCATGGCGAAGTGGAAGTGTGTAAGCGAACCTTGTCCCCACCTACTGTAACCTCACCATGGCGAAGTGGAAGTGTGTAACCTCACCATGGCAAAGTGGAAGTATGTAAGTGAACCTTGTCCCCACCTACTGTAACCTCACCATGGAGAAGTGGAAGTGTAAGCGAACCTTGTCCCCACCTACTGTAACCTCACCACAGTTGGTACCCCTGAGGTGGAGTCCACACCCCCACTGTTCCCTCATCCCTGTTCTAAGGGCTGTTACGGTGATCTTTATCAAACTGCGGATAGAAACATCAGGCCTTGTTCCCGTGCGCCAGAGTAACCTGGCCTGATACGTTAGCACGCCACACGCTAAACACGTCCTGCCGCTATGTAACAAAGGCAAACCAAGTTGAGCTAGGTCAAGCTCGCTTCACAACTTAGATAAGTTGATGAACGGTGGACGGAGAAACTTGGTCGATATCGCTTATCTTCAGCTCTGTTGTCTTTGACACAAAGGTCATGAAAGACTTATAAAATGGGGTAAGTAGAGGAAAGTTCATCAAGAGAAAATGTACCAACATCTTCTGCCTGGAAAGAATGAAATCTACTTTTTTTTTAAATTGGATTTCTTTGGTTACCATTTTTAGTTTGATGTAAAGCCAACTTTCAGCTTCATATTTGAGAATATCAAAAGGGAATTAAATAAACCTAGTGGTGGAAGTTTTATTGTGGGGGACTGAGGGGTGGGACAAATCTTCCCAACTGTTTCCGCCGCCATTGTTTAAACCAGTTGCATATATTAGCTCTTGTTTCGTGAATTTGAATGAGACTGTCCGAAAACTTATGAATTCTTCTAGTAAAATATTATGTTAATGTCTGCACTATAATCCTATATTATTAGTAGATCTCCATTCAAAGATTTGCTCAAGGAGATTAGCTGTAATTCTAAAGTATTTAATTTAATAACAATAAACAATCCAATTAAAAAACATTTAACACAACATTGACTAAAATATGGACTAAATGTAATTATACTAGTGGAACCTTATTTGCATCTAGTTGGACATTGTTAAGTGGTGATGTTAAATTTACAAAATAAATAGATGTATAGAGCGGAACAACTACTAAACCTGTATTTTAATACAATTAGAACCAGTATAAATATATAATGTACTTTAAATTTTTTTTAAATATCACAATAACAATTTGAAAATGGCGCTATTTACAACGCATTTCGTTTCTTTTTTGTCTATTTTTCACGAAAGCTTTGTTTGATCATTTTAAAGAATAATATTTTGTTTATCTTCATAATATACCGATATTATAAGTTTTAATTTATATTTAATTTTAAAAACTATTTCGATAAGATTAATATGCGCAATGAGATAACAAACGATACAAAAAATCTCTCTTAAAAACTATTTTTTCAGTTGTACAACTTGTCAAAATAAGAAATATGGCGGAAGAACCCACGTCACTTTCTAAAAGCTTTAGATCGAATGAGAATGAATCCATGATGACTCAGCATTATTTAACACTAAAAACATTGTTTATCAACCTGAAGTAAATATTCGGCGCACTTCCTCGCAAATAGCATAAAATGCCTCCGGAAAACAGAAGAGACAGAAAGAACTCGCTCGCAAGTCAGGTAAGGTTATAACTTTAACTATCTGTAAAAAAACCACAACAAAGTAGCAAGTTCTTAATGTCGTTTGTTTCCAATGAAATGATGGCGACTGTTTCAGCCACCACTCTCTCCTAGCCCCGTTGTTGACATCAGCGATGATGAACTGGTTTCAATTTCTGTCCGCGACTTGAATAGGCAGCTGAAACTCCGAGGTTTGACGAGGGATGAGATTGTCCGGATGAAACAACGAAGAAGGACTCTCAAAAACCGCGGTTACGCGGCAAGGTAACCAACTCATCTAGACCTTCACAGTATTGTGAATCTTGGGCACTGCTGCCCCAGTTGTGGTTCACTACGCTAACACTACCTGATTATTACAAATTACAATACATCCATAAAAACACCTAACATTTTAAGAGCGTGCTTCATAGCAGGCCCAAATCGGCTCGTTTCGAGGTATGGGAGTTAAACGGAATAGAAAAGACCTACAGCATTGTAACGATATTGATTTGGACCGCTCTCATATATTTAAAAAGTCATGGATTTTTCTTTAAAGTATTGTATGTAAATTATCCTTTTAAGACTTCATCCATGGAGAATCACGCGCTTTTCAGGAATAATGTAGAAGGATTGCACCATTAAAACTTATTTTTTATTTCAAAAATTTAACTCCGTAGTATTTACCAAACAAGCAAGAGACGCCTGCTCCCTATACCCAATAGGAAGCTAGCCTTCAAGACACCTGTCGCAGGGACGCTTTCGATTTGTTGGTTTTGACACTGGTCACGAGAGCTCCAAGGGGCAAGGGGTATGTCATATATAAGCTGTGTGCGCGTATGAACACACAGAGTGCCGGCGACATAAACCTAGAGTACGTGTAATATCACGACACTACTACTAACTTATATACACAGAATACACAGAAAATAACCTGTATTTCAAGTAAAATTGATTAAGAAGATAAATCGTGTGCAACATTAACAGTTGTATTCATTTAAATAAAACAAACAGTAACATAATAATTGGCGCTCGATCACGAGGCTATAAAAACCAATTATATCTAGCAATAAAATTCTGTAACATTACAGCATGCCAGAAATGTGTGCAGTGCATTTGTATTTGAACGATTACTCGAAATGTTGGGGGATGGGGGACAAACCGACAAAGTTTCTTGTTAATAGCTACAGTATGTCTCTCTATAAGATCTATGCATAGTGCTTATCTGTGAAGCCATTCAAAAATGGCCTTTACAATGCAGTTTTTATCCAAATATTATTTAATATTCCAATAATGTTCTTTATTAGGAACATTTATTAACTCTTTATCTCCATTATTGTTTGATCAGAAATGATCCATGTGCAATAGTGTTGGTGTAAATTTAGGGTTTTGATCCGACTATCACAAGAGTTAATGGGCATGTGATGCACGCTATTAATATAACGCTCATTATGTATCAGACAAGAAATATACCATACTCTTCTCCTCGACACTAGCATACAGATGGAGGGGGGGGAAAACACTTAATATAAATTTTATAAATATAGGCCTAGTTGATCTTGAGATATCACTTTTTATGCCATACCCAACCTAACAAACCCTAACCCTATATTTCCGCTGTCTTTCTTCAACGTTGTCACGGATGAATCGTGTGGCAGTAATAATTAACATTGTTAAATGCAAAAAATAAGGTTTTTTTTTATTTAGCTCAAAAGTCTATCTCAATGAACTAAAAATCTTAATATTTACATTTAAAGTATCCACAGTACTGTTTATTATCATTCTCTGAAAGTGTTTGTCACCAAAACCTCTTTTTTCCTAAAGAAGGTGTTTACGTTACGTAAGTACCCATCTGTTCTCTTCCTATAAAATTAAAGTTATTGCAGTTCCTCCTCCGAGTCCCCGATCTTCTGCTCCTATTCCTGAATCCTTTGATAGAATCCTGGCTCGAGATACAAGTTGGAGGGAAGGCAGATGTGTCTTTTGAGTAGTTCTGTAGGCCTGATCAGGTCTAGCACTAATAATCAAGATATGCTAAGTGCCTAAAAGGTGTAGAGTGTGTTTACTTTTTTTTTTATCACCGCATCTTACTACCTGTTCGGGTTATATGCCTACGTACTAATTACACTAATGGTTTAAGGTCTAATTGAGAGGAAGTGCACCTGCATTTGTGCAGAAGGAGAGTGGGAAAACATTTAGGTAAAACCACCCTCAGTACACCCGACTGGGATTGGACCCCTGTCTCCCTATCTTCGGCAGTCTAGTCTAACAGGAAAGTAGCGCATTAGACCACGCAGCCACCAAAGTGGGTGAGTGTACTCACTATCACTTTGGGAAAAATAGTTTATGACAAAAACTTTTCCGACCAGTGTTCCTTATCATAGTAAATATATATATATATATATATATACTTGAATTGTCAATATCATGAATATGATTTCTTGGATTATGTTCAAAATTCTTATTAAAACTTTTTTTTGCTACACACTACATAATGTTTTTATTTATTTATTCATAACCGTAAACTTAGTCAAGTTTTATCTTTCAGGAGATGTCCCCCTTCACCCCCCTCTCAAAATAGTTTATAGTGTAAAATCAGGGACATTGCTTTTAATTCGCAATAGAGATGTGCGAAGTTCCACTGTTTGGATTTGAAACAGAGTCAAATCATGAATAATTGGTGATATTACCTTGCTTCGTCGCACACAATATTTGCTTGTTTTGTGTTTGGGTTAATTTAATACTACGAACCTGTACCGACAAAGAGCCCTTGTTCTAGCTGCCGCATCAAGCGCATCGAACAGAAGGACGAGCTGGAGACAGAGAAGTCCCAGGAGTACCGAGACATGGAGGCCATGCACGACAACAACAACAGGATGAGGGATGAGGTGGAGGCGCTCAGAATCAAGTACGAGGCGCTCAAGAAGTTTGCGGCGCTCAAGAAGATACCAATCCCCCAGGAATTGGAGACGTTCTAGCCACGACACCAAGCTAAAGTCTACCAGCTTAGCTTTCATGGGATTTTGAGACAAATTTTCAAAATATATTTTTTTTTAACTTATTACTTACTGTACATTAATTGGATTATTTTGGAACATTCGTCTTTCCTTTTAGTGTGGTTTTAAACAATATTTATAAGTTTTATTTTCATTTAAATAAATTATGTTGTAAATTTACAACTGGACACAGGAACCAAACTAGAGACCTTCTACCAGTGAGATACCCAGATATGTCTGGTTCTCATGTGAAACCCATGGTATGTGTGTCTAGTGAAATATTAGTCTGGGTAGCTCAGTGATACAGCATTGCCACACTAAGCCGGAGGTCCTGGTTTTGATTCTGGTGCCATTTTCAACATTTATTTAAATTAATAATGGTGAACAGCGATCATACGCACACAATTTTTGTATCACAATTTTTTTTAAATATATATATATTTATTAAAATATCAGCTTAGAGTAATTTTGAATAATAAAGAAATAACCTTTGTGGTTTAGCTGTCAGAGGTCTCGGGTTCAATCCCCTATGCTTCCAGATCTTTCTGTAAAGCAGTTGGATTAGTACAGCATTAAAGTCAGCCTTGTGAGGTCACTTGAGCTACATGAATAAAGAAGTCATGGTTCCGGTCTAGAAAACTGAGATTAATGGCCGGAAGGTTAATTGTACTGCCGCGTCAACACCCGCTATCTTTGCGGCGGCCGTTCGGTCGGTATAACACGCTTACTCCATTAAGTTATTTAAACAAATGACCAGAAAGAATATGAAATGCTTACAATCACATCTTAACTCCATGTGACCAAGATATAATAGATATTTGTATCATGCATATTTATTTTTATGAATTTGTAAAGTTGTAAAAAAAAATTTGAAACTAATACAGATTCAAATTGCTAGTTTTATTGGAAGAAACTTATCTCACAGTTCACCAAGTTTCTAGATATTTGATTGGGCGATTCATTAAACTTGTCTTTAATTACAATGAGGTTCATAAGCAGTGCTTAGTTCATCTTTCTGCTTCAGACACCAGTATCGAGATAATCGGTACGAAGTTCATCTTTCTGCTTCAGACACCAGTATCGAGATAATCAGTAGGAAGTTCATTTGTCTGCTTCAGACACCAGAAGCAGGATAAGCAGTGCTACCACATGAACATTAATACTGTTGCCAAGAAGCCGGTACTTTTGTCTCCGGGAAACTTCCTGAGGGAACGTAAAGACCTCCGGGAAACACATAAGTCGAGCGATCTCTCTCTCTGTAAAATATCGTAGTCCGAGTCTTCTTAGAACTTCCAACTGTTGCTGGCTCCCTGGCTCAATAACACCAGGTCGCTTGAGTTCCCTCACCACCGCGTTGGTCCCTGCGGGGCACAGAACCGACCCCGTGCCCTCCGCATAGTGGGTGTATGCCTTGGTGAAACAACACGACCTTGTGGAAGAGGGTTCCACAATGTCCAGTAACTTCACATGTCTCCCAAGGACTTTGTCAGGTACTCGGAACTGCGCCATGTGTTCTTCGCTTTGCCCCGTTTCCAGTATCTGTTCGACGGGATAACACAGGGACTTGTCGGTGTTGTGCTGATTTACTAGTGACCGGTGTTTTAGGTTGAGTCTAGACAGGAGGTTGCTCACAGACACATCCTCGGAGGAACTATCGTGGAGGGAAATTGGCAGCTCATTCAACTGAAACAAAACCAGGAACACGCTACAATAAAGCAATCACTCCTCACCAATCAGAGTGAAATACAGATTTAAATATATGTACAGCTCTATTAAATGCCTAATACAAGGGTTATCCGAGCCTGGGACTGCACTTAAAAGATAACTTTGAAACGTTTGTAACATACCTGCTTAGGAGCCACAAGGTCTTCACCTAACAGAATTCGATTCTCGCCTGAAAAATTTATCATCGATGAAATTTAGGTTTCACCCCTTTCACAGTGATAAATTAATAGTCTGGGGGCCCGGTGTTGTGTCTGTTCTAAATTTAAGTTAGTTTATAAGTTAAGTGTGTGCTAATATAATCAGTCGGCCCAAAAAAGTGCATGTTAAATACCACAAATTACAATTTAAAAAAAATCGGCTCAAGGCTCCAAAATTTAAACCAAACTTTTTTATCAACTTGTATTTATTATTTCTTTTATTTTTATTGAAAGTAAAATTGTTTTTGTCTTATGCAAAGTTGGGCAACAGATCAAGTTGGGGAATGGTGCTGGATTGTTAATTAACTCTTTTAGTACCACACATATGGATTCGTGAGCGAAGAGTACCACGGCTATCTCATCATTTTTCTAGAATTTTTTTTTTATCTCTGATGAAGGAGAATGTTTTGTTTTAGTGACATAGTACACTTCTACCTCTCTATGCAGTAAAACCAAAACTAGCACAGAGGAGACAATTTTTTACATCCAAATTACTGTTTCCATCCTGTGGTCAGTTTTTTATTCAAGCTATTATATATTCTCCACTACTGGCTGGCTAGGCCTGTCGTAGCTTCATATGACTTATAATCTATCTTAAGACTAGGACAGACACAACATCCAGTCCCCCGGCCGTTAATTCATCCCTGTGAAAGTGTAAACCCACATTTCACCAATGATACATTTTTAGGCCATGCCAGGAATCGAACCCGCGACCCTTAGCTCAGTAGCCAGACACGCTATTGACTGAGCTAAGGTGTCAGATAGCGGAGACGATATGACAATATATATCTCTAATAATAGCCACAATTTGTTTCAAAATTAAAAAAATATCTAAAGTTTGAATCATTTTCTTAGCACCACATCTTACTAGCCATTTGGGTTATATGCTTAAGTACTAATCAAACTAATGAGTTAAAGGTGAAGGTTAAATTTAGAGGAAGTGTACCCACATTAACGTGGAGAGAGAATGGAAAACCACCTTCATTACATCCTGTCATCAGCAGTCTAGTCTATTGTGAGAGTAGCGCCTTAGCCCGTGTGGCCACTGAACCGGGTCGATATTTTTTTGAATCCTCTGGAACATCCTTAAGGTTTCGACGTATTCTTAGATATAAAGTTCTCATATTCACCACAGAGCGGGCGTTTTCGAAGCAGAACACGAGAGGCCGTCTCTTGGCGACCAGGTAGTACCGATGTCTCGTGTTGGGGATTGAGAACTGGGAAGGACTCAAGATGAACTCCTGATAACTAAAGTCGATACTGTCGAGAGTCGAGATGATGTTATCTCGAGCTTGAGACTTCTCAAACCCTTTCACATTCTCCACGAGCAGGTACCGAAAACTGTCCTTCAAGTCCGGGAGAAGAGCGAGGACGTGGAGCAAGGAGCAGGTCCGAACATCCGACAGGTCTTTCTTCAGACCGACTCTGAAACATTTCAATAATTACTGCGTGAGATTTGGATGTGCATTAGTGTGGCGGGCTGACGACCCTCGGCTGGTACTCAATCGGGGTGTACACGTATATAGACCAGCCTCATGGTCGGAGCTCCTGGCTGCCGACCTAGGGCTCCCAGGTTTGATTCCTGGCTGGTACCGGGGGATTTTTCTCGAAAAGAGAATAATACGCATGGTCACCAGGGTCTGGTTAGTTAGACTCACGGTAAGGTTAAGAGTTTCCACTGGTTCGACGTACCCTCGTATTAATTATCACATCGGGGCATGGAACGAGCCTTCACAATAAAGAATGTACAATTAGTACATTTGGGCAAGCAGTACATTAGTACTGACTAATCTTTCCACAAACTGAGCTACAGATTGATGTAGACCAGATATGACTTTTGTATATATATATAAAATTACGCTGATGCGATAAAGATGAGGAAAGTAGGGTCTTAGGGGAAATGTACCCATATTTGTTGAGATGCAGAGCAGGAAATAATTTAGGTAAAAACCAACACCCAAGCAAGATTAAAACCCCACTATCTTTTTTTATATTTAGCACCGCGTCTTACTACCCGTTCGGGTTATACGCTTAAGTACTAATTAAGCTAATGGGGTAGGAATTGTGAAGGTTGAATATAGAGGAAGTGAACCCGCATTTGTGTGGCGGGAGAGTGGAAAACCATTTAGAGAAAACCACCCCCAGTTCACCCGATCGAGATTCGAACCTCGATCTCCCCATCCTCGGCAGTCAAGGTCAACACGACTAGCGTGTTAGCTAACTACACCACCGAGGCGAAAACCCCACTATCGACAACCTGGTCAAATATAGAAGCGACGCAACCACCAATGTTGGTATCAATATAAGTTACATCAGGGTTATTAATGATTAACATAGTAAGATAATCATTTTAAAATATGCCAGCGTTCTTGTATAGGGATGATTAAAAACTGATCTCGGTGTGCCCGGCCAAGATTTAAACTGTACTTATAGGTACAATTCATGAGTACCATTTAAATTTTGAACTAATTACAGATTCAAGAGTGACCTGGTGGTCTTGGGGTAAGGTGTCAGACTTCTGTGCTGGGGGTCCGGGGTTCAATCCTCGGTCCCGGCACAGATTTATCTGATTACCAAACCCTTTCTTCACCTCTGACAAGACGTGTATTAATCACAACTTGTGAATGTGAGGAATGCCAGGCCTCCACCGTGGTTCGGATCCCACGTTAAACTGTAGGTCCTCCATTTCATCTCACATTAGCATAAGTGTGTACAACTCGAACGGGTAGTAAGGCGCGGTGCTAATAATAATAATACAGATTCAAGACAATTTTTTTCCCTCCCCAAGTCTTGAGCGTTATTACGTCTATGAGTGTGTGAAATGTTTGTACCTTGTGAACGGTTGACACGGAGGACTCATGACAATCATCTCAATCCTCATATCATCAACTTCCTTTACAGTCAAGGACTGTATGTTGCGCTGGATAAGTCTCGTCCCGGGGAAGTTGTGTCTGTACACGAGGTTCGCCAGGGTGTTTATATCGGCGGCAGCGACCACTTCAACTCCGACACCGCTCTCTGTAATGTTATTTATAAGGTACACGAATTAGGTTATTGGCGCTATGGACTGCGGTGGACGCCAAGCACCTCAGGACTTTGTCTGCTGTAGTACTTAAAATCCATATCAAACAAGTTTACTTTCTGATATCGGAAGCTGGTTGCTCTGCCACAGGACACCTAATGTTTTAATTCACTGTCACTTTCTACCCATTCAGGCTGACACAGTAGATACTAGGAAGGTAGAATTTATGGGAAGTGTACCAACATTTGTGTGGAAGAAACAATTTAAGAGGAAATGCCCTCAGTACACCCGACCGAGATTTGACCCTCGATCACACCTTCATCCGCAGTCCAAAGTGATGCTTTAGACCACTCTACCACTGAAGTGGATAGTTACATTGACTAATACAACTAAAGCCCCGTCTACAAACTCTTGTGTCCGTGACCTGCAAAAAAACAGATGCCGTAGGATCGGATTGCTCCGTCTACAGAGTCCTGATTCGTAAGTCCGTACTTCATAGTAGAAGTTGTTCAACCAAACTTTTTAAGGACTACCAATTACATCAAATAAAAGGACCAATGGCAGCGAGAGGATCCGTTGCTAATTATAGCTTTGATTCAGGCTAGTCACCCAAATTGTATGTCTCTTGGATTCCAGGTGGCTAACTGCATGAAATGCAACTTGGGGAATTAAGCTGAAACCTGCATTTATTATAATTGTATTATTAAAAACAACCATTTAGCTGTTAAAAGATTATCAATGAATTTCTGCAATCATGGGATGCATGTTTAGGTAAACATAACCATAATTTAATGCCATCTTACCGTTTAAAGCATAGTGCATTCCACCAATACCACTATAAAGCTCCAAAACTCTCATTGTTGATGGTAACAATTCTTTCAAGCTATTGTTTTTCTACTTATGGGCACTTTAAGAGTATTTGATTAATAGATCTGCCCAAATTACTACACACACACATGTTATAAGCGACATGTGTGTGTGTGTGTGACAAAGAGAGAGAGTGGCAATTAACAGGCATACCAACATTCAAATCTCAAATATAATTTTGAATCATTTTATTTCAAGGGCACGTTTAAAAAAAATAACTCATATAAGTTTATAAATAATTTTAAAATATATTTTATGGTTTATAATGATGACATGTATTTTAATTAATATTTAACTATTCAGATAAACTTAACTTGAGGTCACTTTGGTTATGTTTATTTTTATGGAACTCGCTGGACTTTGATCTCCGAAAAAATGTGATTTGTGACTTTCGTGTTAACTTGATCTGTGATATCTGATGTACTGAGGAATAGATAGGTGTCTTATTAGTAGCGGAAAACAATATAATCTTGATTAAACTTTGTCTGAATCAAAATGATTATAGATTATTGTGTTGAATTTGTTTTACGCATGTCGTGATTGCTTTAAGTAACCAAGGGCACTATTAATATTAAAGAATTAAGTGCCCTTGAATTCTTGCAATTAGTTCATGTCGATAATTTGTGGAATTTGGCTATAATTACCAAGTACTGGTCAAGTATGCCTCTGTGTCTTTTAAATCGCGATGTCGTTTAATTGTTCTGCACCACTATAATAATTTAAACTACACCATAAAATGTTTCGAAGCCGAAGCTGGTTTGGCGGAGGTTTGTGGAAACCCAAAAATCCACATTCTTTGGAACATTTAAAGTGAGCAATGCCCTAGTTTTCATAAAATTACGTTTTTAGTTTCTGTATAAAAACTGGTGTTTTTACAACTAATTAAAAAAAAAAAAAGAAGTGTACTAATATTGCCAACTTTTTTCCCCCAGATACCTGTATAATGTATTGTCCAAAAACCAAGTTGTGTCCGAAAACAACAGAGGTCTCTTGGTTGAAACTTTAAGATCAATTGCAGAAATACTCATTTGGGGAGATCAAAATGACAGTAGTGTTTTTGAGTAAGTATGAAACATATTAAATTAGCACGGCAGCGGATTTTTTTCTAATTTACTTTGTATAGAACTAAAATTATCACTTGACATTGAAATAAAAGCACCGATGGCAGCGAAAGGGTCTGTTTTATTTTAAAGCTAAAGCAAACACTAATTATAAGTTTGATAGTTTAAATTGTGCTTAAAATAAACATCCAGTAGGCGGACCGTTTCTCAAAAAGAAGTTATTTTGGTTTCTTTTATTGATCAGATGACTGCTTGGTGCTTGCTCCTTGCTATAGACAATTTTCTTTTGAAAAGTGTTATTGGACCAAGTCTCATTGGTTGACATGGTCACATGACTAAGGATACACACTGTGGATGTAAATAGAATTTCCAAGGGACACAAACTACAGACCTACAGATACAAAAGTTTGTAAAAGGGGCTTTAGGCGTCAGTTTATGAAACAATATCACATTTCATGATGGTTTAAATAGCCACACTATTTTAGTTGTTAATTACGGCTATAGCAGCATCTAAATATCAGGCCCTCACTAGTCAAAAGGTGGCTGCGTTAACTTGCGATCATTCATTCACTCATATGTAGCTGACTTTTCTTTGCCCTAAAATATGAGTGAAGAATGACCCTGGGCACAGGATGACTCCTGGATAGCTTAGTGGTTAGAGCATCGGTGTACAAAGCCAAATGTCCCCGGTTCAATCCCCAATCCAAACGTTATGATGACATTTGTTCCAGTTTTTTCCTCGAGAAGAACATGCTCTCGTTCTTTCTGAAGATCATGAAGCAGAAGTGTGGCAGCTATGTCTGTGTGCAGCTCCTGCAGACACTCAATATCCTGTTTGAAAATATCCGCAACGAGACCTCGCTCTGTGAGTATGATACCAACCTTCTCTTAGACCTGTGCTCGTAAATTTCCTCTAAGACTCAGTCCTAGGGAGACAAATAGTTGGAATTAACTACTCGCCGCAAATCATTGAAAACAATACTAGACACCCAGTGTACCCCCATTGCCCTCGGTCATCACACAAAACAGGCGGTTTAATCTAAATTTGGTCCTCCCTTGACATAAATTGGGGGAAACGCCCCCCGCAGTGCACAGACAGGTTTAACCCTGAAAGGTGCATGGCAACCTTATCTTTGCTTGGTTCCACCATAGTGAAACTTATAAAGGACCATAGTGTATTAGTCAAGGTAAGACAGCTGCTACCTTTACGTAGGATCAAAACCTGCTTCGGTGGCCGCATGGTCTGAGACGCTACTCTCGCATTAGACTGCCGACAATGCGGAGATCGAGGTTCGAATCTCGGTCGGTTGTACTGAAGGAGGGTGTTACAAAATGGTTTTTCCACTCTCTCTCCACATAAATGCGGGTACACTTCCTCTAAATATGATCTTTCTAATCCCCATAACCACTAGCGTAATTAGTACGTATAAGTTGAATGGGTAGTAAGACGCGGCGATGAGAGTATACAACAATAAATGAAGATAATTGTGTTTCCCCGACCAGACTATCTCCTGAGCAACAACCACGTCAACTCCATCATCGTCCACAAGTTTGACTTCTCCGACGAGGAGGTGATGGCGTACTACATCTCATTCCTCAAGACTCTGTCCCTCAAACTCAACGCTCACACCATTCACTTCTTCTACAACGAGGTAGGTACGGCTCTTCACCTCGGGGGGGTACATTTGTCTGCTCGCACTGGACGTTGGATAGGAACAGGATCACGCTCAAACCAGAAAACTTATCTAAGTGTGGTTTTTTCTATTATTCATTCGACAACTGCAAAATTACCATACGTTAATTAGTTTTTTTAATTTTAAATTCCATCATGGGTTGAATCCACTTTTTACGAATCCTGAATCTCGAATTGGGATCTTGCAAAAAAATGAGGAACATAAAAGGGTGTATAGATATAATATAAAATACAAATAGTAACTAAATGCTAATATTCTTATAATCCATTCATTGTATCATTCATACAGTCAGTTAAATGTTAAATTACTGTCCGGGGTCTGGTTGTTGAGTTCATCCTATAATTATAATTGGTTCTGAACCACCAACAAACAGTATTATAGCTCTAAAACAAGTTTCACTTGAAAAAAAATATATATCTCGAATATTTTTAAGGATTTGAGGGCCCCATCCCTGAAAAGAACACAGTTCTCACGTTACACTGGGCAGAGAGGTAATGGTTGCCTCTCAATTAGCTCAATATCCGCCAAATCCCTCGACCTAGGTCTCATTCTATCGGAACTCGTCAGGTGTGAAATGCGCAACATAACTTCCTAAAAGAGCGGGGGGGAAACTCCAAAAAAAGTTCTTTTTTTTTTATCTAAATCCTACTGTGTTTATGTAGTCACGTCACTGCTCGGGTCTATCGGTGATGTCCCTGTTATGTTGGCAGCACACCAACGACTTCCCGCTGTACACGGAGGCGATCCAGTTCTTCAACCACCCCGAGAGTATGGTGCGCATCGCAGTGCGCACACTCACACTGAACGTGTACCGCGTGGAGGACCGCTCGATGCTCCAGTTCATTCGAGACAAGACGGCTGCGCCATACTTCTCCAACCTGGTCTGGTTCATCGGCAACCACGTACTGGAGCTCGACTCGTGCGTTCGCAACGACGCCGAGTGAGTCCTCTCTCTTTACCAGCCCCTTGTCGCTCAAGGGACCCCAATAGGAGAGAACCTGAGATGTAGCAAATTTGTTTAGGTCATGGAAAGATCAGGGAATTCTTTAAATACTCCAGAGTTTTTTCAAAATTCCATAAAAGTAAGAGATAACAAAAAGTATTACTATAAATGAGAAGATTTCTTAGGGACATGTTTTGTGTGTTATTGTTTACTTCATTCTTAACCTCTTCCCTGACGCGCATCAAGCTCAGCTTTCTGCGTAGACCTGGCAGCCATTTTTCTTTTCGTACACTCTTATCTGACAAATATATTTTTACTACTAATTTATTTTCTTACTTATTACTTTATTCTTGGTCATTGTATGTCATTGGACCGTTAGTTCCACCTATAATCTTCAATATATATATATTTTTTTTAAATTTATCTAGCACCGCGTCGTACTACCTGTTTGGATTATACGCTTAAGTACTAATTACGCTAATGGATTAGGAATTGGGAAGGTTGAATATAGGGTAAGTGAACCCGTATTAGCGTGGAGGGAGAGTGGAAAACCATTTAGGAACCCCCCCCCCAAGTCACCCGACCGAGATTCGATACTCGATCTCCCCGTCCTCGGCAGTCGAGTTCAACACGACTAGCGCGTTAGCTAACTACGCCACCGAGGCGGGTAATCTTCAATATAAAGTATTCAGACTTGCTGAAAGTTCACTGGTTCATTGATAGATGGCATTACAATAACATATTGCACCGAAACGTCGATTCACACCCACGCCGGAAAAGAATACATCGGTAGTAATTTTAGAAACAAGAATTCAAAATTTATTTTATTCCTGACACACCTAATTTTATAAAATTCAAAAACGACTAAAAACCAAAAGATTTTCCAAGGGATGACTTGACTATGGGAGTATTTTGCAGCAAGACACTTTTTAGAAAATACAAAGAAATTTGTTTGTGGTCAACATTTATAACATTTTACTAGTTTTGTTTATTGGTAGACCTATTGTTAATATATCAAAAGTGGCATCTACTAATAACATAACTTGATGTATGAATACATGAAAGTTCTAGCTGTCAGATAAGGCCCTTCCTATGAGAATTGGACTGTGTATATTCTACTAAGCTCCCAGCTTGGACAGACAGGCAGTAAGATGCGGTGTGTCTGATGACCCTGCTAGTTGTTGATGTGTTTGTGTTGGCAGCCACCAGAGCCAGAACCGACTATCTGACCTGGTAGCTGAACATCTCGACCACCTCCACTACCTCAACGACATCCTGTGTCTAGACATCTCGGACTTGAACCAGGTCCTGACTGATCATCTGCTCAACAAACTGCTCATCCCTCTGTATGTGTACTCGCTCACCAAGAGGAGGCGAGACTCGCAACTGGAGGTGAGAACATGACACATCGACAACTACCTTTTAGTAGTTTTTATATAAATTGGCGTGCCATCTTGATAATTCATGCTCGCTGCACCGCCTTGAGGAATATCATTGGAGTATGTTTGAAGTACACCCAAGGCCTGCTTAGGACCAGACTTCTGTGTGACTTTGATGCAATTAACTTAATTGCGTCATTTATTACCTCGATTGTCTTAGCAAGTAACTAACTTTATTGTGTCATTTATTTTCTCGATTGTCTTAGCAAGCAACTAACTTTATTGCGTCATTGATTCGTTCGATCGTCTTAGCAAGCAACTAACTTTATTGCGTCATTTATTCGCTCTATTGTCTTAGCAAGCAAATCCATGCATCTTCAACTTTCTTTTAATCCGAGCTTGCTAAGTCTTGTTCCTGAACACGGCCCTGAATTTTTATTCCTGAAGATATGTTTATTATTGGTTTATGTTGAAAACAAAAGATTAGAGATAGATACCTAGCTTGGGTTGTTATAGTTATGTCTATTCTTGCCGATTGTACTTCTTTATTTGTTATATTTTTTGTCTATAATCCCGCAAATTGTATAGTTTCAGTTGGATTTTTTTCTATATCCTGCCATAATGTATTTTTATCTGTATATTTTCCAACAACGAGCTGGTAAAACTCATGGAAACATTGTTCATTTAAATAAATTTGAAATAGTGTAAAAAGGTACAGGGAAGGTAGATAGAAACATATAACAGAGATGAACACAAAATGGCTTTTATAATGAAAAGAAGAACACAGTTCACAGTTTACACTGCTACCACTGGACAAAGAGGTAATGGTTGCCTCCCTGATGAGTTCAGATAGAATGAAACCTAGGTCGGGGGATTGGGCGGTGATGATCGATTTTCTTTCAGAGGCGACCATTGCCTCTTTGTCCAGTGGTAGCAGTGTAAAGTATGAACTGTGTTCTTATTTTCATTGTAAAAGCCATATTGTTTTTGTCCCTTTAATATGTGAAATAGTGTAAATTTATTGATGGTGTGAAAATATACATTTTTCACTTTGAGTTGAGTTTGAATCGAGTTTAAATTAAACCATTGAGTTTTATTCAAGAATTGAGTAATATAGATAAAAGCTCTGATCGCATGAATTAAGATTTTTAACAAAATGTTATATTGTGATACAAGCTTTTATTTCCATCTTAAAAAATGCAAATATTAAACTCTGTTTACTATGAAATTATTTTTTGAAACTGAATCAAACTAATTCAACTCAAAATTTTCAAAGTAAAATTGTAAGTTGGGAGTATCTGAATTTATTGAATTTTAGAAAGATTGTCAAGTTTGAACAGTTAATACAATTAGATTCGAACTCTAATTTTTCGAGTACCGTTCATGCGCACAACTAACTTTTATCCAGCTTTAGACAAATAGATCTCGTCCTCGTTGATTAAAACCACGCTACGGGCGTTGTTTTAGGACGCAAAGCCGCACGTGAGCAGCGTCGTGTCCCTGTTCCTGCTCAGCCAAGTGTTCCTCATTATCACTCACGAGCCCTTGGTTCGAGTCCTGGCTAGGATAATACTCACAGGCAACATGGACATCTTCAGCCAGGGGACCAGTGACAAGACCGTCGCAGTGTGTCCTCAGACCCAGGTGGGTACACCGGACCATTGACAAGACAGTCGCAGTGTGTCCTCAGACCCAGGTGGGTACACCGGACCAGTGACAAGACAGTTCGCAGTGTGTCCTCAGACCCAGGTGGTTACACCGGACCAGTGACAGGACAGTCGCAGTGTGTCCTCAGACCCAGGTGGTTACACCGGACCAGTGACAGGACAGTCGCAGTGTGTCCTCAGACCCAGGTGGGTACACCGGACCAGTGACAGGACAGTCGCAGTGTGTCCTCAGACCCAGGTGGGTACACCGGACCAGTGACAAGACAGACCCAGGTGGGTACACCGGACCAGTGACAAGACAGACCCAACTTTCATACACTCAACAACGACACAATGAACCAAGTTGGCCTTTGAGTAATTTGTTATCAACACAGATCTTTTTGAACTTTGATTTGTGTCCTTTGTCAGGTACTGGTGACTCATCCCTGTAAACACTGGGGCAGACACCTTGTCCTATGTTCCGTTACCCGCAGGGAAAGGGGGATTGCCCTTTAAGCGAACCAGTGGGGTCACGACATGTCTCGAGTGGGGTTGAAATGCTTGTCGAGGCTATAACTTTGTTTAATTTTTAAAGTGATTATAATGATTATAGGAAGGTGAAAAAATGTAAGCAGTTAAAATAATAAAAAAACTGTTAAGTCACTGCTTAGGTTTATTTTAGCTATCAAACTTAGTTTACTGTAGCAGTCTCGAGTTTAGACAAGTGCAGCGTTTTCAGAAGTAATTTCAATACATTGCGTTTTAAAACTTTTTTTCTTTAAAAGATCAACTCCGTTGTATTAGAAGATCATGTGAAATGCTGGCTTCTTCTACCCAATAGGAAGCCAGCTTTCACAACATCAGGTTGCCAGGAACTTTTCTATTAGTTAGTTTTAACACTACTGGCAAGGGGTCCAAGAGGCAAGGGGTAGGTCATATATATAAGCAACTTGTGCTTATGAATACACACAGTGTCAGTAACTTAAATCCATAGAGAACACAGTAATATATTAAAGAGTAAATCACAGAAAAATAATATATAATTTAACAAAAACTGTGTCACTTAATATCATATCTTCAGTGCCGAAGATGTAATCATCTAAATAAATCGTATGCAACATTGAAAGTCTTACTCGTTTTATAGGAATAAAAGATCAGAAGTAATCAGATCACATAACAGCGTGCAATTGCGCAGTAAGGAATGCTTGCGTCGTCATCATTGTAAAATCTGATATCGTTATAATTGGTGCTCGATCACGGGGAAAATATCTAAATAAAATAAATGATATGACTTTATGATGGTCTCAAAGACAGAATTGGGGTCTAAAACGCTTCAAAAGGTTGGAAACCACCAACGTAAACAGTTATTTCCTTCGTCTTTTAACAAATATAAGGGACACACACACACACACACACACACACGTCTGATCCAGGAATCATGTTCTGTGTTATAGGGGAGTTATATTGTTTTGTCACAGAGTGTCATCGTTGGGTTGACTCCGGGATTCATGGCTCCTACGGAGAGCCTGGAGAAGTCCCTGGAGACGAGCACGGCCACGCCTCAGTCCGCTGTTAGGGAAGGAGCGACACCTCAAGGTGAGAAATATGTCGGGCCTCAGCCGTGGCCACTACTGGCGAGAAACGCTTTGGACCAACCTCTTACCTTGGGTTTTGTTTCACATTTATTTCTGTCCTTGCGTCTCTTTACTATCTAATGCTATTACATATATGAAATAATTACACAAATGTGTTAGGGATGAGGAAGGTTGAATCTAGAGGGCGCGCATCTACTTTTTCTTTGATAGAATCGGAAAATCATTTCAGGGAAAACCATCCTACTGAGATGTAAACCCCTATATTCCTGTCATTGGCAGTCCAGTCTATCAAAATAAATAATGAACTATGGCAATAAAGACTTTTTGAGTCAAAATGGTCTGATGCATTTGGAAATAGTTTCTTATCAATTTAACCGTAGATTGGTATTTTTTTTTATTAGTTATACTGATAAACAGGGGGGTGGTAAGTCCAATTCTTCAATTCAAAGTGAAACAGAATCTGACACATCAGGTTTTTTCCAAAGCTGTATTAACAACAGGAAAATTACAATATATATGACGTTATTTTTGTCAGCTTCATCGGAAGTGATTGGTGCCTTGACCGTACCAGAGGGTGCACAGTCGGACACACCCGATTCGGATCCCACAGAGGGGGTCAACATTAACATCACAGACGAGGAAAAGGAGAAACTGCTTGCACTCGGTGAGTCCACCCTTTGCAGTCGCATGCAATTATCATTCCAAGTAGTTCATTCTCTAATGACATATTGTTTGGATGTTATTCGATATCTGCTTTCATTTGTCCAGGGGGGAGGGGCTTTCACAAAAAGGAACAGGATTAGGAATAAAGTATGCGAACATAATTTGTTTCTGACTGTTGTGTGTCCCCAGAGATTGCCACAAGCCCCGCTGCCAGCAGCTCCGCCCCCTCTACCCCCTCCGTGGTCGCTGTTTTCCCCTCGGAGCCCCCCGCATCTCGACAGTCGCTGGTCGACAAGCCATTCCTGGAGATGGTGTTCAACACATTGCAGTGCTCAGAGAACGACTACGCTGCCCTGTTTGCGCTCTGTCTACTCTACGCGCTCGGACACAACAAAGGTACCCACTTAAAAAAAATAAACACCTGTGCTCTGTTCAGACACAAAGTTAGCCTCTTAAAAATCTCTGCTCTGTTCAGTACACAAAGGTAGCCTCCTGAAAATTTCCGCTCTATTCAGACACAAAGGTAGCCTCCTGAAAATTTCCGCTCTATTCAGACACAAAGTTAGCCTCTTAAAAACCTGTGTTATTTTCAGACAGTTGATCTGTGGCTGATCCAGGGCCCGAAGGAACCAATTGGTTTTTATAAGTCTCCTTCAAGTATACATTTAATGGTTTTAATTTGTCTTATGCTTGCAAATTTTTTTTATTATTTTGTGATTGTTTCCATAGCTTTCCACTATAAAATCATTTACAAAATGTTTTATTACACAATTATTTGTAATTTTATAATAAAGGAAATTGATAGAACTAAAGAAAAAGGAAAAAATAAACTACCAAGAGTAAATTTGATGAAGAAAGCCCACCTAGGGAAAGAGGGGAAATGTGTGACGAATCCAATGTACAAAGGTGACATCTTCTTCCTTTCTTCTGTCTTCTAGAGTAGAAATAGTCACAAATAGAGTAATATTTCGGCAACCTAGGTGGGCTTTCTTCATCAAATTTACTCTTGGTAGTTAATTTTTTCCTTTTTCTTTAGTTCTATCAATTTCCTTTATTATAAAATTATTAACTTATTGGGCCACCTCATTTTTAAACAGTTGTTTGTAATATTTGATCGTAATCAAGTTATTATCAACACATGGAATTCATCTACTTCAGATTATTTCATATGGAAATCAACTTGTAATCCACATCACAGCTTGGAATGCCAATAATTGAACATACACTATGTATTTTAACTGTCGATATTTTTATTGGCAAAGGTTGGTAAATTACCAATGCAGAATTTTTTTCTTTGAAGCGAAGGCCCTAGTTTTTTTAATTGGGAGTTTTTTTGCCTTATGTTAATATTGTAAAGAATTACTATCTGTCCCTCTGAACATATTCTGTGCAATTTCTACTTGGTTTACTTGTTTAAACAAGCTTTCCCACTGATAAATTTTATTTTATTCATACAAAATAAGTTTATTTTTAAATGTCTTATTTGTGTGATTTTAAGGAAGCGAAGCACGTTTAAGGCAGTACTTTTTTTTTATCAAATAGCCCAGCTACTATAGTTGATAACTACAACATTCACTGCATATTAATATCATATTCTTTCAATTTAAATGGTCCTGGGTTCAATTCTCGTTTCCAGGTGCCAATTTTCAATTTAAAGAAAACCTTTTTTGACCAAAAACTGCTTTAGACGAGACACTTTTTAAACGAGGAGAAGAACTTTTCATTAAATTTTGTAAGGTTCAAGACAAATATTCAAGAACTGTTTAGATTTCTAAGTGCATAAAATATAACTAAACCTATAGACTGAATCAGTATTTTATTTAATCTTGTCCAGAAAAGTTTCCTGTCATAAAAATCTACAAAGCTACAGCACTAAACTACAAAAATACTGAATTCAACTTGCTAGAACTGTTTTGTAAACCACATCTTATAATATCTATGGCGCCCACTTGATTACCGCTTCTTTCTTTTTTTTCTTTTCATGCTACCTTGGTATTTGTAGATGGTAGGCTATAAAAAATATATTAAATTAAACCTTATAGTGATTATAATTAAAAAATATTATCACCTCGTCTTACTACCTGTTCAGGTTATACATAATTATAATTATTAAAACTAAGAGTGGATGTTCCTACTCGAATTAGTAAAAAATCTCTGTTATAAAATACTTGAATACATTAACCGAGCAATCAATATAGTCTGAGGAGTCACTCTCTCGCAATTGACTGGACTGCTTGCGACAGTGCTCAAATCCAGGGTAGGGGGGTGTTTCGAGTGGTGTTTGCTGAAGGGTTTTCTAATCTCCCTCCATACAAATGCGGACACACTTCCTTCCTCATCACCTCAGTGTTCGTGTGTGTTTAACCTGGAGGAGTAGTAAGACACGGTGATAAAATCAAGGATATTATCAGTTAAGTAACGTCGCACACGAATCTTATCAACTCATCACGCTTTATGCAACTGTGAGCAGTTTTTAAAAAACACCATCTAGTGCACTGGTCCAGATATGAACTAGTCCTGTATTGTCTGTTGATACGGTCACACCGAGCCAACTCTTCTAGTTTTGGGACTTGAGATTTCCTCACATTACTGTCTGCGACCATATTTTGAAATATAATAATTATGCTAATTTTTGTTCCTTATCTATGAATCTTATCATTCTTCATTAGGCGTGTGTAATGCTCAATCCTGTAGGGATGGGATCCTCAAATCCTTAAGGATAGTAGAGATTCAAGGATTCATGAAAATTTTGAGTTCCAGACTCAAATTCTTAAACAAGGATTTTTTTTTAAAATTCTTTCAAGTGAAATTTGTTTTAGAGCTATAATACTGTTTGTTGGTGGCTTAGAACCAGTTATAATTATAGGATGAACTCAACAACCAGGCCCCAGACCAGTAATTTAACACTTAACTGAATGTATAAATGTTATAATGAATGGATTATAAGAAATAATGTTAGCATTTAGTTATTATTTATATTTTATATTAATCTATAATATTCATATTTCCTCGTTCCCATGGCCTCCACTGTCCTAGTCAATGTACATAACAGTTGAGAATGGCAATAATTGAGCATAACTCAAGTATTTTAGCCATCGCTATTTTTATTGGCAAACCTTTTTTGCATTATTTCAATCTTTTTTGTTTTTTAAACTAATTCGAAGCTTTGCATGCCCCTATTCTTAAATCATTTTATTATTTCCTCTTATAAAAGTTTGCTTATCCTTATGGAGGGTTGCGTTAGAACAAATTCTAGTTAAGTACCTTTTAGAGGAGCGCTCGAACACTTTGCGTTATCTGTCGTTTCCCAGGTGTGAACGAGGAGTTGTTGGATACCGTCTTGTTCCCCTCGGAGCGTCAAGAGACCAAGCACTGGTACAACATCCTTCTGGTGGAGAAACTCATCAAGATCATCTCCTACTCCTGCCAGTCCAGTGAGTTATTATTGATATCATCTCCTACTCATGCCAGGGCTATCTCTGCGTTCTCCCAGGATTTTCTAATCTTGGTATATTTCAGCTGCGCCTGGATCGGGCGTCCAAACAAATCACAGCGTTCTAAAGGGTTTATGTCAACCTTATAACCTTATCCTAACCAAACCTAACTTAAAATGGTGTTAAATAGTGATATCATAGGTGATTATATATATATTATTTAATGTGATTATTTGTGCATCTCCTCACTTTTATTAGTCCTCACAGCCAAGAGTCTTCTGTTCAAAACATGGCGGTAAAATGTTGCTCTTTAAAGATAAATATGTGTTAAATAGATGGAGAGTAATTTTTTTTAAGTGTAGAGGCTCTCAGCAATAATTATCGGTTTATTTAAGAAATATTTTTTGAGATATTTAATGTGCACTTTCCAAACTAATTAATTAAATAAATCGGCGCACAACGTATAAACTAACTTTCAAATCTAGAACAGCCACAACAGCACCCCCACCGCTGTTAATTTATCACTCTGAATAAATGTTAAGCCAAATCGAAGTTTGGATATTAAAACAAAGTTGGATAAAATTACTATACTTTATATAACTATGTACATTTAGGTATTAAATAATATAATTTACAAAATCTAGTTTAATTATTTTAGATTTTTTTTTACATGAACACATTAACTTGTGATGGAAATGAAAGAAAATGAAGAATAAATGTGTGTTTTAACTATGAATATTTTGTTTTAGGTATAGCTTTGTGAATGTCGAATCTATAATTTTACTTTCAAATCGAAGTCGAAGTTTTTTTTAAATGTCGCACACCCCTAGTTAGTGCACTAAACTTCAACATGCTATAAACTGTTTAGCTGTTATGTTAAAAAGTGTGTTAGATTTTGAAACATAGCACTCTTGTAGCACTGAGGTATCGAGGAGTATGTTAACAGCAGCGAGAAACAGATAATATGTTTCCTTCCTCAGATTCCCGAATCAGGTTGGTGACCCTGGAGCTGAGTATCCGTCTGTTGACGCAGCTAGTGATGAAGAACAGTCAGAGCTTTCTTCATGACTGTCACCTGGCAGCCATCGAGGGTGCCAAGGAGGAAAGCACGGCGCTACTGCGCAACTTCTACAAGGTGAGGAACAAGACCTATACACTCCCCATCTTGCTTGAGGGACAGGGCAGGGGCGGACTGGGAGATATCCTTGTAGACAGGGGTGGACTGGGAGATATCCTTGTAGACAGGGGTGGACCGGGAGATATCCTTGTAGACAGGGTGGACTGGGAGATATCCTTGTAGACAGGGGTGGACTGGGAGATATCCTTGTAGACAGGGGTGGACCGGGAGATATCCTTAGGAGCTGGCTGGTTTGTGTTGTCTGCCACAACTACTTTAAACTAAATTAAAACTAGCCATTCAATTATAAATAATTGTTTTTCTTTATCGAAGTTCAGGGGGCTTTGTGGTAGCAATTGATTTTCTTCAAGAGGCAGCCATAGCATCTTTGTCCAGTGGCAGCAGTGTAAATTGTGGACTGTGTTCTTTTAATTGTAAAAGCCATATTCTGTTTAAATCCTTTTAAATTTCTCTATCCACTTTTCCTGTACCTTCTTCCAAATATATATATTCTAACAAAAAAAAAAAGTTGCGTTCGAACAACAGCTAAAATTCAACTCAAACTTGAATTTTCAAGTAGTCTCAAAACCCTAGTTTTTAGTAGCTTTTCAGGAAATTAACTGACGGACCGGGCAGTTCATCTCCCACCTGGGGTGAGTTTGAGTGTCATGTTTTTAGATCTAAAGGGCTATGTTGGGCCTGGGGTGTTACGCACTTGGCGTGACCAGTGGGGCCTAGACCCCAAGCTGCGGTCCATTAGGGACGGTGTGTCGCGATGGCCCTCTTCTCTACACAAGTCTAGACAAGAGGAGGCCGTCGTGATAGGACTCTGCACTTCACCTTCCTGTTTGTAAGCTCTGCGATGCTCCCTTTAGTGTGTACTACATTTTGGTGTAGGGTCGCAAGTATGTCTCTATATGCCTTGCTCTTGATTTTAATGATCACCTTTGTTATTTGTTACTCGACAGTTCGAATGGAGCTATTTGTTTACTCTCATCTACACATCATCATCATCATCATCATCATCATCATTCGACGTTTCCGGGTCGTCTGACACATCCTCTTACATTCCTGTTGATCTCTCCAAACTTCTCTCTCAGCCACACGTTTCAAGTCCGCTCTTTTAGCTTCCATGTCTTTCTATCCTTGGTCCATCCATCTCTTCCTTGGTCTTCCAATAGGTCTTCTACCCTTCTCTTTGTTCTGTAAGGCTTTCTTAGGCCTTCTGTCCTTCTCCATTCTCATCACATGACCTAACCACAGGTACCTTTCTTTTCTTCAGTGTCTCTTATCATGATATATTATCCCTAATTATTCCATTCCTTCTTCTGTCTCTTCTTGTTACAATCTCAACGCCTCTCAGGAATCTCATCTCTGCTGCCTGCAATCTTCTCTGTCCATGTCCAGGTTTCAGAGCCGTATGTCAATATTGGATGATTGTATGCCTCATAACAAGGTTTTGGCCTCCTCGAGCCAGACGAATCTTTCCACTCCTATGAAGTGCCTCAAATGGAAACTATCTCACATTGAGTTTAGTTTTAACTACAGTATTTTAGTTTATTTTAATATGTTGTGTTGTCCGTTTATTCTAGTGCACACGCCCCCTGTTTTTAGCAGATGTTTTATTTCTATTTTGTCCCTTAAGGGGATTTTAACAAGTTTTTTATTTTTTCAAACGGCGCAAATAACCTTATTGTGTCGACGCGCCGAAAAACTCCCAACATCAATAATAATTTAGTAGCTTTTGAAATCTGATAAACAATCTATTTCTTGCAATAAACCCCACTGAGTGCACTTAGTAGGGATTGAACCAAGTCCTATCATGTGAAAGCAACAAGTGAAGGAAATGTGTTGTGTCATGGCCGCCAGAGCGAGGAGATCTTCCTGGACATGTTCGAGGACGAGTACAATGAGCTCGTCAAGAAACCTCTCAATGTGGAGTGGCTCATGATGGACCATAACATCCTGCTGCCCCCCACGGGGACCCCCATGACCGGCATACACTTCAACAAGCGGCTGGCGTGCGGGGAGGTGGAGCGCGCCCGCCGGGCTATCAGGGTGTTCTTCCTGGTGCGCGAGCTGTCCTTGACGCTGAGAGGAGAGGAAGAAGGTCAGCTGCCCCTGACCAACCCGCAGGCCTGCGTGCAAGTGGACAACGTTCTGGACCTCAGTGAGTACACACTAATGCACACTTCTGCGCGTCACTTTGTTACACTACAATTTCCATGAGAAGAACACTTTTTTCTTGTCAGCGCGTTCAAGTTATACTAATATGTACTAGATATTATACAAATGTGTTAGAGATGAAAAAAGGTTTGAAATAGTGGAAATGTACCCACATTAGTATGAAGGATGAGTGGAAAATAATTTTAGGGAAAACACGCTAAGTATACCCTACTGGGAATCAAACCCTGATCTCCTTGTCATCAGCAGTGCTGTCTATTGGGAAAGTGACACCGTGAATCATTTGACCACCGGAGCAGGTCAGGAAGAAGATCAATTTTCATGTATTCATACATTAAGTCATGTTATCTGCAACTTTCACTTGTGTGGTGGAACAATTCAGCGCAGAACAATGCGCAGAACCTGAACAGGTAGTAAGACACGGTGATTAAATACAACCAGAACGACACACGCTTTTCTCATATAACCATTTTGTTCGAAATATTTCACAACAGTAGATGTGGCTGTCCGTTTGTATCAGCTTTGTAAGTGCAGGCACACTGATTACGTATGTTTGTTTTGAATTTTGATCAGTTCTTTCACGCAAATTGTATGTAGAATTGCGGACCAAGCTGAAATTGTTTCAACAGATGCTGAGTCCTTGTGATTGGTTTAGAGCATGTCACATGACCACATTTCAGCTCTACTCTTGTTTTTTATTGGCGGACATGTGAATCTACAATAAGCGATGTCTCTGTGTGTGTGTGTGTGTGTCTTCAGACAACAGCGACCTGATTGCGTGCACGGTGGCGTCCAAGGAGGGGCAGAAGATCCGCAGGTTCCTCGTCATCGACGTCATCCAACTGATACTGGTGGAACCCGACACTCGTCGACTGGGCTGGGGCGTCGCCAAGTTTGTGGGCTTCCTGCAGGTCTGTGTTCAATTCTCATCTCTCCCTAAACAGTTGGTTTCTTGCTCTATTGACCATTTGAACATGGAGGCTCCTTGGGGGGAAAATTTGTTAATGCTATTATAAAACCCTACATTATTTACTCACCTAAACACTAAAACAAAAGTTGAATTTTATTTCTCACATTTTCTTTCGTACCCGCGTTGTAAGAGTTGACTATTTTTACCTAAATGGTTTAGTTTGTGTCTATATTTTTATTTCTATTCAGTAACTAAAACAACTTATTTGTTGCTGGTTTGGACGAAATGGTGGTTAATGCTTGTGGGATTTTTCAGAGTAATTATTTAAAAATAACAGAAGCCACAGTAGCCCTCTGTAAATAATCAAGGATGGGTAGATTTATTATCTAACATTATGCATGATAATTCATTTTTATTTACCGCTTATTTGCACAGCCACTATTGCGTTAGACCGGCCTCGTGAAGACGGAGAGATCGGGGATAGACTCCTGGTTGGGTCTATTGAGGGATGGTTTTCCTAAATGGTTTCTCACTCTCCTTTCATGCAAATACAGGGTGGCCCGCGGAAAAGTAGCTCGCCTCCTATATCCAGCAGGCGCCTCACTCTGAATTGGAGGTCAATTCCCTTCCACCCCGTCTTTTGCTTTAGACAAGCAGTTCACGTGCTCATTCTTCATGTCACAATATGGGTGGAGGGGGATTGACCTCCTCCATTTCAGAGTGAGGCGCCTGCTGGATATAGGAGGCGGAATACTTTTCCGTGGGCTACCCTGTATAAGTAAATTGCCTCTAAACTTCTTCCTTCTTCATCCCTACAGGTAGTAAGACGCGTTCTTTAAAAAAAACACAATGCTATTAAATAAAAGTCATCATTGTTTAACAAAAATGGGAAAACTGTCGTCTAAAACTGACAAAGTCAGTTAGTTTTATGATATAAGTTTTTGTAGCCACCCTGAAATAGTTTGTGTGGGCCGTTGTGACAGGATATCGAGGTTACTGGAGATAAGGACGATTCCCGATGCCTTCACATCACCATCCACAGACCTCTGTCCTCCAGTGCAGCCAACCGTGTCCCGCTGCTATCCGCCAAGTTTATCTTTGACGATCATATCCGCTGCATGGCCGCCAACCAAAGGTTCGTCAGACGCTAGCTTAGTTTGTCGTTGCTTCATGGAGGGCTGTAGAGTGTTCCGAGTACTCCAGATGACAGGATTAGGACTAGATGTCTTAACCTGCTGCCTGATGGCTCGGCCCCAACATAATTACAGGACACACTTAGCAACCTGACCCAACTTAAACTGGGTGTATGAGTGAATGTGTTAGATCAAAATATGTTGGGATTTATTCAAGAGGATAAAAGGGCAGAGCCTACCCACTCACCAGAAAACTGTGGGGCCTCAAACTTCATAACAAAACACATAATTATGTAATGTTCAGGGTACATCAGTCCCTCCTTCAACAGACGAGAGTAAAACCCCGACTGGACCATGTCAGCAAGTGTGTAGGTCTCGCCCTCATATCCTCCTTACAATGTTTTATTTATTACAGCCATTTGGCGCCAATTTTCCCTTGTTGTCATTTATTTAATATCTCTAATTTCTATATCAACGAATAAAAAACACGTAAAAAGGAACAAACACAAAATGGCTTTTACAATGGAAAAGAAGAACACGGTTCATACTTCACACTGCTGCTACTGGACAAAGAGGTGAATGCTACCTCATGAATAAAATCGATCGTTACCACCCAATACCTTGACCCAGTGTGTGAATCTCTTTTTTTTTTCTTTTTTTTTAACACAGCTGTCCCTGTAGAGTATACTAACCTCAGTTCTAACAGTCAACTTGAGATTTCCATGTCTTCTACTACATATCTTTTGACAGAGTTTAGTCGTTGCTATGCGCATGCGTGAGAATTGATTACATGATAGGAAGAAGAGACTGAAAAATAATGTGTCTCACAACAATTTTAAACTGTACTGGCTTAAGACGATCTTTTAACGGCTCGATTAGAAATGGGTTGAGACCTATGTTCTCGAATCCAAATCTTAAATTTTGTTTTGAACCTTGAATCCAAATTTGGATCGTCAAATATATTTAAAAAATAAGTATAATTCAAGTTAAAGTGTGTTATTAAATTTAGAAACTGTTATATAAGATTTGGTGCCACTGATGATGATATTTTGTTTGTCATGTTTCTTGTCATTAACAAAAAATAGAACACTTTTTTTTTACTAATTTAATTATATTAAAAACAGTTTTGATCATTTGTTTTTATGAGTGTGTTATTTTCTGGCAGGCTATCCAAGGGCCGCATCAAGGCCCGTCAGAAGAAAATGCACATGATCGCTCGGCTGTTAGATCTCCCTAGTAACGCCCTGCCGTGCCCGTCCCCGCCAGTCTACAACCTATTGGCGCACCGGCACATAGATGGCGCCACACGTAAGGGGAGCCATACCATCTCTCATACCTTGTATCTAAATACTTGGGCTTCACCGCAGTTAAATATTCATTTTTATGATTAGCTTTTTAATTAATTTAATGGTTTCAACTATTTCCATCAGTGAACTATCAATCTAGTTTGGTGACGAGATTGGGGATTAGATTCCTGGGCAGGTGTATTCAAAGTAGTTTTACCTAAAAAATAGTTTCCCCTTTTTTCTTCACTCAATTTTAGGTACATTTCCTCTAAATTCTACCCTTAACCTCTTTATTCCAATAGTAAAAGTATGACCTGCTTCGGTCTAACGTGCTACTCTCGCAATAGACTAGACTGTCAATGGCGGGGAAATCGAGGTTCTAATCTTGGTCGAGTGTACTGAAGGGGGTTTATTCACAATGGTTTTCCACTGTCCCTCCACGCAAATGCAGGTACACTTCCTCTAAAAATATAACCTTCTTATTGCTTAAACCATTAGCATAATTATTACATATGTATATAACCCAAATGGAATGTAAGACGCGGTACTAAAAACGTAAAACAGAAATAAAGCTTTGATTCTAATAAAATAAATAAAAAAATGCTAAGATAACCTACCGGTATGTTTAAGAAATATTTATATTACATAATTCAACTTAATCACTTTAGCTCGGTCGGTAGCATGTCTATCAACTGAGCTAAGGGTACCAGGTTCAATTCCCGGCATGGCTGAAAAATGTATCATTGATGAAATATGGATTTACCCTTTCACATTGATAAATTAGTGACTCGGGGACTGGATGTTGTGCCTGTCCTAGTCTTAAGATAGATTATAAGGCGTATGAAGCTACGACAGGCCTAGCCAGCCGGTAGTGGAGAATATATGTTTGAATAAAAAACTGACCACAGGCTGGAAACAATAATTTGGGTGTAAAAAAGAAATTTAATTTTCTAACAATATCTTAACCTTATTCATCTCTTTCTTCTGTATCATTTTAACTCTAATTCTTCTGAGTCGTCAAGAGCGTTGGTCAAACAAGAACTGTAACTATAAGTCGCATCTTTATTCTAGAGATGTTTAAATGGGGGAAATTACGCGTCTTAAAATCTAAGAAATACAATAGTGCTAGGAATGAGAAAGCTTGAATTTAGACCAGGTGTACCCCACATTTGTGTGGAAGGTGTGTGGGGAACTATTTAGAGAAAACCAACCTCAGTACAGCTAACAGGTGTTTGAACCCGGACCTCGCCATCATCGGCAGTCCAGTCTATTGCGAGACTGACGCCTTGGTCTCCGTGACCAGCTGATAGAGTGTTGCCGGGCGTAAACAGAGACGCTTACCTTATTTTGGTGCTTCTCGTCGATGTTAATTGGTTATAAAAACAACCCACGAGTATCTGGAACAAACGCCCGTCGTAGGTTGTCGTTGCAGAAGGTTTTCTGTGCGTGTCTTGCAGGGCGCCTGAGCCGAGATGGGGTACACCACCGCCCGCTCTTCACTGTCAACAAGGTACCCGGGTTCGCAGCCGCCATGAGGAGGGAGAGCCTAACCCCGGGGAAGCCACGCGGGGACTCGCAAGGTGAGTCCTGGGACCTCGTGTTTGTCAAATATAGGAGTAGTGCCCTCAAATTCTTTGAATTTATGGTGTCAGAGGAATTACTCACAGTAATAGATGTAAATCAGTAGTTCCCAAGCTCTAATAACCCATTTATATAATTGCTTATAAAACCAAATGGTAAAAAAGGAAACGCCATCTAGTTCTGTTTTTTATCCCTTGCCCTTCAAAGAGCGACTGGGCCGAGCGTCTGTGTCTGGCCCGCCCGGGCCCCACCACGCTGGTGCGGTCAAGTCCAGGGATGGGTCTCCGAGGTCCCCGAAACTTCCTCGGCCTCGCAGCGAGGAGATCCCCCTGGAGGACATGGGCTCCAAGGTCAGCAGCGCGCGCCAACACTGTGAGCCCCGTGCTAACGACTATGCACGCACACCCCTCACGCACACACACACACATGTTTAATATGAAGCCCATCACTAAGATCACACCAGTGATATATCACTAGTTTTCACACTAAACTATCTTTTTCATCCTTAAGTTAAATTGTAGGTGCGTGCGAAGATACGAAACTTTAACTTTGTTTTGAGGAAAATTCCAGCTGCAACAATTACAAAGCTTTGCTGATGAAAATAGCTAGAATGTTGAGTTTACAGTTTATTATCGCTATTCTGAGCGGTTCCATATATTGTATATTAATATTAATTTGAAAAACTCTGAAGTATTAGAATTGTACTCTCTTCGGTGGCCGCATCATCTAAGGCACTACTCTTACAGTAGACTAGACTGCCAATGAGATTGAGGTTCGAATCTTGGTCGAATACTCTAAGGTTTTTCCACTCTCCCTTCACACAAATACCGGTACACTTCGCTTAAATATAACCTTAACCTTCCTAAGCCCTAATACTATTTGCATAGTTATAACTTAATTTATTATTATTATTATTATTATTATTATTATTATTAGCACCGCGTCTTACTACCCGTCCGGGTTATACGCACTTATGCTAATGTGAAATGGTAGGGTGATTATAACTTAATTTATTATATTAGAACGAAATATTACATAACATTGAATAATAAAACATTTTAAAAATTGTTCTAGTCCATATAGTTACATAATTAATAGCAATATTTTTTCAAATATCAAACAATTAATTTATAATACTCAAACTTCGATTAAACTTCAAAAATATTTCAAATATTAGATTTAAGTTTTCTTGAATTAAATTGACTTCACACTCCCCCATTAAATAATTTATAAGCTTTGTGTTGAACATACTCTCAACCTTTTTAGTGCCACAAGCCAATCTGATCTTGTTTGCACTAATTTTGGTGTCTACCGGTAGATAAAGTAAGAGTATTATGTCTCTTAGTGAAGTGTGCGCAGGTAAAAATAATAGAACAATCTGAAAAATCATTTCATAAATTTTTATTTGGAAGAAGGTACAGGAAAGGTGGAATAGAAAGAACAAACACAAAATAGCGGTTACAATGAAAAGAAGAACACAGTTCACCCTTTACATTGCTGCCATATTAAATCTTTTACATGTTCCTATCTATGTGTCCTATCATTCTTTACAATTTTCCATTTTCTCCCTTTCTTGGTTTCCCTTTTTTAGAAAGTTGCGTTTCACATTCCTCCCTGATGAGTTCCGATAGAATGAAACCTAGGTTGGGGGATTGGGCGGTGGTGATCGATTTTCATTAAGAGGCAACCAATACCTCTTTGTCCATTGGCAGCAGTGTAAAGTGTTAACTGTGTTCATCTCTTTTATATGTTTCTATCCACCTTTCCTGTACCTTCTTACAAATATAATACAATTACCTCATAAAGCGAAAAGAGATTTTCCTTAAAGAGATATATTTAACAAATGTTTAGCAATTTTTCTTGTAAAATCCAATAAAAAATAAGGAATTATCTGAGGCACTCTTAGCGCAATAATCAGGAACACGTGTGGCACTAAAAGGGTTCATAAAAACCTTACACTTAGGGAATAAGTTTAATATTGCACCAGCATTTGTTAGCGAGGAGTTTGCTACTCTGTCCGTGAGACCAACCTATCTGTTTGCTCTATTTGTCCCGACAGCTCAAGAGCCGAGACAGCAGCCCCCTAGCGTCGCCCCCTGCTCCCTCCCCACCCGTCCTCTCGCCCGACAGGGTGCTCCCTCACCCGACGACTCCTCCTGCTCTCCAGCTCGCTGGTTCCCCCTGCTCCTCTCCTCCAGCCTCCGAGTCTCAGCATCACCGAGAGTCCCCTTGAGTCGGACCCGCAGCTGGAGATCCCAGGCCCCGCCCCACCACTCGTGTCGGAGGAGACCTCCTTCACGGAGGACCGGCGAGCCAGACGCAAGGGGATGGTGGAGACCGTCTGATCAAACTCCGTCTCTTGATTTGTTTACTCTTCACGTTATGTTTGAATGGTTGTACTTACACTACTTTGTGTGTCCTTAGTATAGCAGTGTACATGTTGCAAGACTAAGAACACTTGATACAGCGACTTTTCTCTGCTCTGCTCTGGACGACTCGCACCTTTCTCGAAACTGTTGACTGTTTGCAACAAGCACAATCTATATTTCCCTTCCCACCACACTTCTTTGTTCCCGCCAATGGGAGCTAGGCTCATAAATATACAAGTTATTCAACATGGAAACCGATAGGAATAATAAATATAAGATGGTTCCTACAAGAACAGAGGAACACAGCTTTCACTGTACACTGCTACCACTGGACAGAGAGGTAATAGCTGCCTCTTGAAGAATATCTATCGTAACCACTCGTTTCCTCCACCTAGATCTCATCGTATCGGAACTCATCAGAAGGAAGAGTGCTACGCAACTTGTAACAGGGCACTGGGCTAAATTCTGGTTTGAATTAGAGACACTCGGCACTTACCCGAGTGATGCTGCTCTAAAAATTGTTTGGATAAAACACAGAAACACAAGTTTCCGTTGTCATTGGGAGCTTTTGATTGGAGTTAGGTCTTAAGAAGCTGCTTGAGGCGGTGAAAGCTCATCTTTAAAAATGTGTTTTAGCGTCCGAGTGTTCTTCTGAACACTTTCTAAACCAACATCACTCCCTACCGAATTAATCCAGGAAACATAGCTGGGAACTTAGAAAAGGGAAGAATTTAAGGTGGGGATTTAGGGGAATGTGAGGAAAGCTAAGTGTTTTTGCAGCTTTTGTATCAAAACTTTTTTTTTTTTTTGCCAAAATGAATAAAATATTGCTCCCGTGAAATTATATAGTTTAATTTTCTTCACCTGGTGATATTATCAACAATTGTTGAATATCTGTCGTGAGAATAGAAACATTAAATGACAAACTTTTTTGAATGAAGAGAAAAAGTTGTCATTCAATTCCATGACATCCTTGACAAATATTCAACAACTGTTGATATCACCGTGTGAAGAAAATTAAACTTTGTTTATACTGAAGCGATAATTTAATGTAGTTTGACAAAAAAAAATTGTTACAAAAACTGCAAAAACATTGACTTTCTTTTGTTTCCTCTTCTTGCCCAGTTAAACTTATTATTTGTCCATCTCCTGCCCTCCTCTCGATCTTTCTGTGTAGTCTTACGTTCCTTAAGAAGTGGAAGGAGGTTTTCCTTGTAGAGTTAAATTGACATGTTTTAAATTGAATACCAGTACCTTTATTTATCTTACAGTACAAATACAATTGCAAATAATTTGTTAAATCAGTTCAATTTTGAATTCCTTAAAGGATTTCTCTGAAATAATTCTTCGATAATGAGTTTCGTTGTATTTGTAGGAAAGTACAGGAAAGGTGGATAGAAAACATATAAAAGGAGAAAAACACAATTTGGCTTTTACAAAGAAAAGAACACAGTTCACACTTTACATTTCTGCCATTATCCGCCATTACTGTAACTTCTTCTAGATATAAAAAAAATACCTCAAAAAAGTGAAAAGAGGTTTCCCTTTAAGAGATCAACGATGACTTTATTAGAATCTTGCAACAAATCTAATTGAAAGGTCGCTAAAATATTATATGCTATTTATAAGGACGAGAATACAACTCGTTAACATTTTATACTTACAATATAATAGTAAGAACGCTGTGGAAACTACTTTCATATATTCATACGTCAAGTCAGGTGACACTTTTGATAGCTGGAATCAATACTTATAAATAATAATATTAATTTATAGTAAAATGTTATCAATGTTTAGCGCAAAAAAAAATTTGTATTTTATAAAACAGCCCTTCCTATCGTGTTCGTACTGTAATTAATCTGTAAATTAGAGATAAGTTGTGATATTATTGTAAATACATTAGAGCTACGCATGTAGGCAGCTGCTGAGTGTAATGAATATTACTTTGTGATAAATAATAATTATTATCAAGTTCATTGTATGGGCTATTTCTAATTAAGGGTTTGTAAATAAAATGATAAAATTGTACAAAAACAAAGCACAAATAAAAGTAAAAACTAGGGATGGGACCCTTAAATCCTTAAGGCTATTCAAGATTCAAGGATTTGAGAAAAATTAAGATTAAAGACTCAAATCTCCTCCCCCTGCCCCCCCACCATATAATTTTTTTTTTTAATTTTACAAGTGAAATTTGTTTTAGAACTTTAATACTGCCTATTTTTTTTTAATAAGAACCACTTATAATTATATGATGAACTCAACAACCAGGCCCCAGACCTAGTAACTTAACATTTAGTTACTATTTGTATTTTATATCATTATATTATATTTCCTCTTGTGTTCATAATTTTTTTTCCAAGATTTAGATTCAAAGCTAAATTGGAGATTCGGATTCGTAAAATAGTAAACACTAAAGCTACTTCCTGTTTATTCTTACTACTACTACTATTACTACTACTTCCTGAGGAAGATGTTATAATATTATTAAAATATTAAAGTGTGTTTAGATATGTGTTAGTGTTTTTACTCTTATTTGTGTTCTAATATTTTCCTACAATTCTATTATTTTATTTATTAACTTATATAATATATATATATTTTGCTTAATGCACTTTATTTAATAAACATGAATTAAGGGTTTAAGAGAACTCGAAAATTTTAGTCACTCCTGTTTAAGTACGTAGTTAATCCAACTAAACTTAAAAAATTTTAGTTCTCAAAATTTTCCAATTTCCGTATAAAAAAAAAGTTGAGGTTAATTAATTTGATTTTAAGCTTTACTGAAACTGTTTATTTTAATAATATTTCATAAAATATGTGAGGCATTTCAATACCAAAGTGTTTTTGTTTGTGTATTCTAAATTAATGTTTTGATTTTATAGTAATATATTTGTAATTTGGTTTATACATTATTTATATTCACTGCCCATTTAATGTTTGGTGATTGTTGACTAACGCTAATCACTGGGACAGTGCGTACAATTGGCAGATATACTGTTTTTACAGGACTGTGGTACAAAGATGGTTGATTTGTTTTGTTGATTTTAGGTGTGTGCAAGGTGTAGATAAGTATTTATTTGCTAATTTTTTCTACGGAAAATAAATCGATCGACCGTTATTTTTGTTCCTAGACTGTAAAAAAAGTAAATGGTGCCAATTTTGTGAGTTTCACATTATTATTTTTTACTGACTATTGTGATTGTATTAATTAATTCCTTCCTCCTCAAGTGTTGACAGTAATGCAAAGGGGTTATTCTCCGCTGTTAGGAAGTTTCAAACCTTAAGAAATCCCCTCCCACACACACATTCAGTCTGTAAACTTTTATTTTTATTTTTGTGTGTAGCAAACATTTCCCCAATGTAGGCCGCACCTGATGTGGATATTTCTGACACTTGGCTTTTTGTGTGGTTACTTGAAACATATCAGCGCTCTATCGTGTCCAAGGTTGTGTTCTGTAGCTTGTAGAAACAGTTCCTTCACGTGCTGACATGGAGGAACAATAAACTCATGAAATGTGTGAGCCACAGAACAAAACTCAAAACTAAAATATGATTTGCAGTCACATCTTTTGTTTTGAGTGATTTCATTTCCTTGAAATGTTTTAAATTATGGGGTGTGCGAGTTATTCAAACTAAAAGTCAAATTTTTAGTAATCGCTTGGATTTAAAAAAGTTTCTCATGATTAAAAATGTTTTCGAGTTATCATAACATTATTGAGTTAAAACTCATTTGATTCATTTTTTAAATACTATGTTTTAGCCATCAGAGCCTCAATATTTTCCTTTTGTCTGGTTAAAAATATCTATCAAATTTTTTAATTAAAGTATTTGACATAGTTAGCTAACGCGCTAGTTTTGTGTTGAGCGAGACTGCTGAGGATGGAGAGATTGAGGTTTGAATCTCGGCCAGGTGAACTGGGGGTAGTTTTCCACTCTCCATCCATGCAAGTGTAGGCTCACTTCCTCTAAATTCAACCTTCCCAATTCCTGACCCATTAGTTTAATTAGCGTATAACCCGAACAGGTAGTAAGACACAGAGCCATAATTAAATTATTATTAATTCAAGTATTGCTCTTTATTACTTAAAGTTGACAAAAAGTCGAATGTTTTTATTCAAACACTAGTGGAAGAGGAAAATACCTGCTTTCACGCCTCTATTTTAAATAGTGTTGCTCGAACTGTCACGTGGTTTGGTAGGGGAGGGCAGGTACTCAAAAATTTGAGTTTGAGTTGAGTTTTAGTTGCTGCTTAAACTCTTTAAGATTTTTACAAAACTCAAAAAATATGAGTACTCAAAATTTTAGTGTTTTTTTTTTCCCCTTTAATATTCCTAGTTTAGTTAATTTTATTTCATTTTAAAATATTATTTCATAGCAAATAGAGACCCTCAATATTTCCTTTTGTCTAATTAAAAAAATAATTGTACAGCAATGTTTAATTTATTTAAAAATTCGAATTTGTTTGATAGTAAATTTTTTCAAGAAAATATTATTAGTTTTTTTAAATCCATTACTGTTTCCAGCCTGTGGTCAGTTTTTTTATCCAAGCCGTATATTCTCCACTACCGGCTAGCTAGGCCTGCCTTAGCTTCATATGTCTTATAAAATAACTTAAGACTAGGACAGGACCAACATCCAGTCCCCGGCAATTAATTTATCAATTTGAAAGGGTAAAACCCATATTCTCATCAATGATAAATTTTTGGCCATGCCGGGAATATAAACCCGGGACCCTTAGCTCAGTAGGCAGACCGACTAAGCCAAGATATCAGACAAGAAATAATGTCATATAAAAAAATTATCTTTGTACTTATTTTTGGTTTATGCATGTTTTCCTATTCAAATTTCGCAACATAATAAGGGCCTACTTAAACTTGGAAAAAAAAACTTGTTTTTAATCTAACTTGACTCTATAGGTGAGGGGGGGAAGACCTACTCGCACACCCCTAGTTTTTGGTGAAATTTTTGCAATGTACCCTTTTAATGTAATGAGTGACTTTGTATTTAATTTATTCACTTTCAGCATTCACTCAACTCACTCTAATTGCTCAAATAGATAAATAGGGCTTTAATTGAATAGTTCTGTTGCTGCGACAAGAAATAAATGTATTTCATAACTAGCGATTCTCTTTCATTAACCATCGGCTAGTGTCGTTAATGTAACAATATTCTTGGTATTTAGAATAATAAAATAGAGAAACAAATTGTGTGAAGATAGTAAAATAAGGAGAAAGGTAGCTCTTTGAGGTGAGGGAACGACTTCTTACACTCTGATGTGTGTCCTTAAAATGCCTGATTTTGTTAAAAGTGTGCCTGACTGTAATGTTTTTCAATAGTCACTTACCTATATTGTGCGAGTAGTCTTACCGACACACTTGTTTTTTGTGTTTTTTAATCCAGTTGTTTTCTCAAGGCAAGAACATGAATGTTTCAGTTGAATGAACGGAAGGCTTAAAGCTTCAGCAGATATAATACACTTTATATAGCACATTCACCACCCGAGTTTATTTGGATGACAGTTCAAAAAGTTACTAGAAATAGTCCCTAATGTATCCCTACGCCAACAGCTGACATCTGTCACTTTGGATAACTGTAATGAAAACAGATGGTAATGTATGAATGTGATAGTTAACCACAGTTATTTAGGCCAATATTATTTATATATTTATTTGAGGTCGGGCACAATTCCTATTTATCGTTTTATTCCACTTTAAAAAATTATTATTCACATCACTTTCACAAAAGGTTTAACTAACATAGCTTCAAAATGGTGACAACTAATTTAAACCTTGTGATTAAGCCAACTACCGAGTCGAAGGTGGCTGCGTTTTCTGATAGCTCGTGATAATAATATAATCACATAATTGTAGCCGACGATTTCCGCACGTCCATCATATACTCTGCCTTAAAATATGAGTGAAGAATGACCCTGTGCACGGGACGATTCCTGGATAGCTCAGTGGTTAGAGCATTGGTGTGCTAAGCCAAAGGTCCCGGGTTCGATTCCCGTGTCCAGGTATATATTTTCATAACTTTTAATTAAGTTTAAAATATGGTTTCTGATTGGATAAAAAGAAATTATTAAAAGTTATGAAACTTTTGAGAAAAACTTAAGTCTACATTATTTTTAAATGTAAAATATAACAGGTAATTAAAAAAACTTTACATTTATAACAAAACAGTGATCTTTTACAATTAGTGTTGGCAACCCAAAACTTAAACATATGATTTTTGAACTGTCATCCAGGTAAAAAGCTTTGTTGAACAGACTTTAGATAGAAATTAGACAACGGCTTGATATTGTGTGTACAACTAGTTACAAATATGTTATAGTTGTTGAGAATGGAGCACAAATAAAAGTTAAAACACTGCAATCAAAGTTACATCGAATCCAACATCTTATGAATGTTGAATGCGAATCTTGGTAAAAAAAATTATCGACGTTATTGACAGGAAGAGGATAGCGGTCACACTTATATCGAGGATGATTTTACTTCCTGAGGTGTGGCGTCAAAATATTGACATGTGTATTTGTCTTTTTACTACTATTGGTGCTTTGCTTTCTACAGTCTTATCATGTTTAGTTCTGTGTGCTTTTTTTTTAAAAAAAAAACCCTTTCTGTATTTTGGTCGATCATTGGAGTCGAGGTTGAATTAAATAGTTTTTAAGATCTTTATAGTTCGTCTCAAGTCGAATAACTTGGAAATTATATAGACAATTACTCTTGAACTGGAAAACATATCAAAATGCAGATTTCTTTATTCTTCATTTGACAAAAGTGAAATCGAAATCATTTTAATAGTTTCTCAAACGATTTCACTTGGTCTAAACTCCACTCCTTGATAAAGTATAATACAGGCTACATCACCACGATGATGTCGATCCAAACTGTATCACCCACCCAAGTTAGGTGTCATCTGGGAGTGAGAGTCGATAAATAAATAAAATGTCAATATGGTTTGATCATGTTATCGGGCGTTGATTGCTTTAGTCCATGAAAATGATTGATAATGAGAATTGTAGAAGACAGTGAAAAAAAAAATGTCATCCTACAGTTACAGCAATGCAACCAACTTTCTGTCGTGTCTTCTATAGAGATTTAAAGAGTGTCGGAATTTTTATTTGTGCACTGTTTACTGCAATTCAAGGACATTTAGGATCATGGTTTAGGCACTTGATTTCATAAATATTAAAATGGTGTTCGATTCAGGTTATATTATAGCTCTAGTGTTGTGAAACATTTTAATTTGGCTCGAAGACATATTAACACAACAGATAAGATATTTAAAAAATATAAAAAATAAACTTCAGAAAATTAAATTGTGATTATACAAATCCATGCTACAATTGGCATTTCGTTTGTCATTATGAATTAACATCATAAGGTGTCAAACCTATTATTAATATATTTGATATTTTTTTGAAATATATTGCTCATGTTTGTTTACTAACTAATAATTGCTAAACTAATTGTTACTTTTTTGTTAATTTTGTGTGTCGATAAAAAATATTGACGATGTTATTTGGCCGGCCAATGACATATTTTGATACTGCACAGTAAACTAGAAATGTTGTAATGTGTTATAAACATTGTGCTCAATAAACTCCCTTGTGTAAGTTGGCATGGCAACCCACCACTAATAAAACACTTGTGTTAAAAGCTGTTGTTTTATTGTACATTGTTGTGTTCTAGCCTCACTGATAGGAGTTGTTGGAACCATTAAATTAATTATTAGAAAGCTAAGCATGAAAACTAATATTTAACTGTGGTAAAGTCCAATTATTTAGATACAGCACCCGATAGATGGGAGGGTTCTCCCCCCCTTACGTTACAATAAAAAAGCAACAAAAGGATTTTTTTCCAAGTATTTACTGTTTAGCCACGTTATTATGAATTTGTGTCTGCATAGCCATATCCAGGATATTTTGTAGGGAGTAGTATTTCAAATAAAATTATTTATTAGTAAAAATCTAATAATCTAAGAAGTGTTTTATGTTATTATTTTAATATTTTGAAATTTATAGAAGCAAAAATAAACATATCTTTTTCAAAAAATTCAAAAAGGTATATTCAGTCTAAACAATGACAAAGCTATTTTTATAGTAAAGATTTATTACACTCCTTATAAAATCATTGTTGCATGATTTCCTTCATAACAATACTCGTTATTTAAATAATTAATGGATATTAATTTAATTTAAATTTGCATAATATAATCTATTATTCATATAATTTTAGGTGGATACGACCAATTCTATATTACAATATTTATCCTAATTTTAAGACATTTCATATTTATTGAAAGCCCCTTCAAAACCATTGTTCTAAGGACGCCACAGATAATCAATACAATATTCTATTTATGTCAGGATGATTTTGGACAAACAAGTAGAACAGTGAAAGAAATTAGTTCTGATTGAAATAATGTAAAAAACCTCTTGTGATTAACGTCAGAACATTCGTCGGAAGTGACTGATAAAACCCCATCACAAGTCTACCGGAAGCGGCTTCCTATCTACCAACTGCAGCGCAATGATAAACTCTTACACAACCGGCGGCTGAAATGTCCACAAGAAATACCCCTCCCGCTCCCCATTCAATCATTTCCGTTATTTCCTCCCCGCAAACAGATGCGAATCGAGTTTTGTCAAAGTTGGGCAGCGTGTCATATTCCAATGTTTCGCGCGGCAACGTTGACGCTTCATTCTCGCGGAGGATGAACAAGTGTGATCGTTTGAATTTCGAACGAAAGGTGACGCGTTTGATTCAAGACATCACCTAGTTAAACAAGAACTTCTTAAGGGTGCTTCAGGTGGTTTTTTTTAATCGTTTGTTGTTTGTTTCGAACATATTCATACTATCTTGATGAGCAAACTTTTGTTCTAAAATAAACATTGTTGTTTTAACTTCCATTGTAGTATTCCGGTAGGAAGAAACTTTTTTAAAAAAATACAATTTTTGTTGTTGTTTTTAACATGGCTAACATTTTACTATATCATTATTGTCATTTCATAGTTATTGATAGTATAGATCAAAAGTTCCAACTGCAGATCACATGATTCGACGAATGTAAACGTGAAATTACGTGACTTTTCTAACTGCCAGATAAGGTCCTTTCTATGAAAACTGGACTATCTTGTATAAGTTAATGGAGCTATAAGAATTTATTAGTAAAACTTATAGAAAAAAAAAGTTTTTTCTTAGTAACGAAACTGTTATGGAAATTCCTCAACAATGTTTGTTTTAGAACAATAGTTTTGTTAATCAAGTGACAACAAATGTTTTCCTAACACAACAATAACATTTCAGAAGCAATTGAAAACGCACCCGAATAGTTTTTTAAATGTTTTATTTGCAACCAGGCAGCCAATCAAAAGCTTGAGTTGGTGTTCGTAACGAGAATGAAGACTCGCGTGTTCGGCAGAGCGTGTATCTACGTCATATTGACTCTGTTTCTTCAGGATATCAACCCAGGTGAGCAAAACACAACATGATAACCACAATAAGTTCCGAAATAAGGCATCAATCAGGCTTCGAATCCATCCTTGTAAACAGAGGTTATTATTTTCTAGAATGGTCTCCCCCTCCTCGTCCCCTACCCGCAATCGGACGGGTGGTAAAACGCGAGATGGCAGAGTCCCCAAGACACGCGTCCGTGCTATCCACGAGGAGGGGTGAATGTAGAGGGAATGTACACACATTCACGTGAAGCAAGGGGGAAAATATTCTAAGGCAACCCAAACAGAGACTAGAACCCGGCCTCCCCCATCGCTGGCAAACCAAACTTGAGTGACGCCTTTGCCCGCGTATCCACCAGTGGTGTACGTTGACAACGATAACAACATCAGAGGCAGCTCTCTCACAACATGGAGTGAGTTTGTGAAATAACAGTTGGATAGTTTCATTGTTATTGCGGTTTAAAGAACAATATCAAAATATAACAATCTACTGTCCTAGTTGTGACCTCTGTGACGATGCTATGTCCTAGTTATGATCTCTGTGACGATGCTATGTCATAATAATGTACATCTGTGACGATGTTATGTCCTAGTTGTGACCTCTGTGACGATGCTATGTCCTAGTTATGACCTCTGTGACGATGCTATGTCCTAATAATGTACCTCTGTGACGATGTTATGTCCTAGTTATGACCTCTGTGACGATGCTATGTCCTAATAATGTACCTCTGTGACGATGTTATGTCCTAGTTGTGACCTCTGTGACGATGTTATGTCCTAGTTGTGACCTCTGTGACGATGTTATGTCCTAGTTGTGACCTCTGTGACGATGTTATGTCCTAGTTGTGACCTCTGTGACGATGTTATGTCCTAGTTGTGACCTCTGTGACGATGTTATGTCCTAGTTGTGACCTCTGTGACGATGTTATGTCCTAGTTGTGACCTCTGTGACGATGTTATGTCCTAGTTGTGACCTCTGTGACGATGTTATGTCCTAGTTGTGACCTCTGTGACGATGTTATGTCCTAGTTGTGACCTCTGTGACGATGTTATGTCCTAGTTGTGACCTCTGTGACGATGTTATGTCCTAGTTGTGACCTCTGTGACGATGTTATGTCCTAGTTGTGACCTCTGTGACGATGTTATGTCCTAGTTGTGACCTCTGTGACGATGTTATGTCCTAGTTGTGACCTCTGTGACGATGTTATGTCCTAGTTGTGACCTCTGTGACGATGCTATGTCCTAATAATGTACCTCTGTGACGATGTTATGTCCTAGTTGTGACCAAGTCGACGTGCCCGACTTTAAGACTAGTAAATGGACGGGTCCGAGTTCGATCCCGAGGGCGTATATCGAGGTTCAACTGTTTCCGGGAGTACCAACTGGTCGGCGAGAAATACGCTACCTGCATCCAGGGCCAGTGGGACATTCCCATTCCCATCTGCGTCAGTAAGTTGGCAGCACTGATCTAATTTTACTTTATGTCAGTAATTGTAACATAAAAAGTAATACATACAAATAAATATCTAGGTACTAAAAAAAACTACATAAATAAGAAGTCAGTAATGAATGAGTGTGGATTTAAAGGGAATACAATAGGTCAATGTGAAAGAAGCGTCTTACGTTGGTTTGTTGATAGGATGAGTGTGGATCGAGTGACAAACCAAATATATGTAGTTAGAGTGTGTGGATCAAAAGGAAGGGTTAGTTGATGTAGGACGTGGCTAAATGTTGTAGATGAATGTGTGAAAAAGAGAAACATTAATAGTTTTAATAATAAAATAACATGTATGACTCGGTGTATGGATGTTGAAGGGAGTATGGAAGGATAGGGGAATGTGGAGAAAGTTAGTGAGGATGGATTAAGTACGGAGTGGTTTTTTTTTAGCTATATGCACAGTTTATTCGTAAGGGAACGGCAGGATAAGGTAGTATCTATCTACAGTAGCCCCATGGCTTCTTTGGTGCTGACTGACAGCTGACGGCTTTGAAACGCTACCAGACCAAATTATGTATCCCTACGCCGAACCATGTGAGCTGCAAAAAACATGTGTTTAGCAGCTGTCACTTCTGACAGTCAACATTTAGGTATATACCTAACTGTTGACTGTCAGAAGTCAGCTGTGAGCTGTCAGTCAGCACCATAGAAGCCATGGAGTTACTGTATGTATGTATAAAGAGTAGTAGTAAAAATCAATTAGCATCGACACCGTTGAAACGAACAGAAAGCAGAATAATGTAAATTTAAATATTAAAGTTAGAATATCAACTGAGTAAATTAATGATAAGGGAGTTTCTCAAATAACTCTCTAAGTTTAGCTCTTCTTTTTGTGATAAAAGTCTAATTCGACGAATCTAGAATTAGCGTTACGGATACAATGTAAGAGTAATATATCTACGTCATTAAGTGTATCTAGGTTAAGAGAAATGTTTATAGCGGGTAAAAAAAGCACGTTATGATGCCATTTAATCACCAGTCTGTGTTAAAATGCTGTTTATTACAGCGTTTGTTGAGGGTATTTAAGGTGAAGCTAAGGAGATTTTACCTTCGATTCGACATTTGTAAGTTTCTAACGCCCTTAACAATTTCTTCTTGAACGGCTCTTTGTTTTAAGTAAAATTGACGCGATATTTACTGTATGATGATGATTATTATTATTATTATTATTTTAATTTATTTAGCGTAAGAAAAGTTAAATAACTTAATTTATATCCAAAATTGTTGTGCGTATAGACGTCTAAAGAATGTTGGTGCAAAATATCACTACTGGATCAGCCTGTAGCCTTGACTTGTATTGGACGCAACCTGCAGAACTCCAAAGCTAGAAGGGTGGGCTAATTTCACAGAGAAGTTATAATCACAGGCTCATGGGAGCTGTCAGAGCTGCCAACATTAGATAAATGAAAAAAATAAATATCTTAGTAATACTTCTAAACACCATAATAATTAATAACGCGAACACGACAAAAATACCCCAGAACGATTTTTGTTACCATCGCGTCTTACTACCTGTTCAGGTTACAGGCATATATGATAATTACTCTAATAGGATTAGGATGAGGAAGGAAGCATTTTAGAGGTAGTCTACCCGCAGTTTCATGGAAGGAGAGTGGGGGACCATTTAAGGAAAAAAAACACCCTCAGTAGACCCGACCGTGATTCGAACCTCGATCTCCCCGTCTTCAGCAGGCCAGTCCAGCACAAGAGTGACGCCTTAGACCATTCGGTCACTGAAGCGCGTCATGTGACGTCATATAAATACAGCCAGATAGTCGAGTGTAGTATTATCGACCCTTGGTTGGAGTCTAACCCGTGACTCTTTAGATGAGTGTGCAGACACACATCACTGAATCTACTCACATCCAGATCTTACCAGTTGGCTGTACTCTGGTAATAGTTCGCTGGTAGGATTATATTGGGGATTATAGTTCAACTCGTTATTTGCGTCAAGTAAACTCTACAGCCAAACTTCGTCGACCAAAGATGAGCCATTCTATTGTATTTTATAGAAAAACTACAGTTTTGATACATTTGTTTGTTTTTTGAGGGGGAGGGGTGGAGAGAGGTAGATCGGCCCATCTCTCTGGGCACCAACCCAACGGGTCCCCACGCCTACCGTAAGTGGCGCTGGGTGTTTTTATCCCTCTCAAAGAACACGCTAGTAAATGGGGAAAAAAGTCTATAAGGTTAATTGAAATGTAAATATTTGTTCAGTATCTCGCCGGTAGAAAGCGCTAGACTTATGGTGTTATTGAGGTGAGAGCAGGGCTCACAATATCTTCTGTGCATTCCCTCCCCAGTTTTGAACTTTTACATGCTCTTCAAAGCTTTAACTAACATATTTATTTAATTTAACCACGCACACATTGATGTATCTCATATATTCAATCAAATTAATTAACTATGTCGAAATGCCATATTGCCTTGTATGTGTAAAAGAGAGAAAGAGATACCCGAAAGTTTCTTTCTCTCCTACACACTGGTCTGCAGACGACAGCTCGAAAATTTCAGCCACAGATGTCCATCCAGTTATATTATAGAGATCAATGGAGCATACAAAAATCGCGTTTTTACTTATTTACACCATGCATAGTCTCGCCTTTGAATAATACAGTTTTATTAGTCGTGAAATATTGTATTCATTATCCTAGCACAAGTTCCACAGATCAAACCTTACTAATGTGTTCACCCGGAGCTGCAAAGTGTTGACCTGTGTTCCCAGAGGCGGGATGCCCGCCAATACCTGCCTTGGAGCACGGTATAGTCCTAGAGAGCTACAGGGGAGCGGTGATCAAGGTCATCTGTAACCCTGGCTACAATATCAAGGGCAACGCTACCATTTACTGCATGGGGGTGGACTGGAACTCAACGGTGCCTGTCTGCGAGGGTATGTCACTTCGATATTATTCGGAAACCTTTATGCGAGGGTAAGGGAGATTTATCATCTCCGTGTAAAGGGTATTCTTGAATTTTACCTGTACCTTTATGTGAGGGTGGGAATAATAATGTTCTCCTGTGCGAGAGGGTATGTTAGTTTGATATTATTCGGAAACCCTTATGCGAGGGTAAGGAAGATTTATCATCTCCGTGTAAAGGGTATTCTTGAATTTTACCTGTACCTTTATGTGAGGGTGGAAGTAATAATGTTCTCCTGTGCGAGAGGGTATGTTAGTTTGCCCTTTCAGATCAATTTTTCTTGTGGTACATGGTTTGAAAAATGCAGTCCTGTGTGCGAGGGTAAGTGACCCCTGTTTATCGTGCGAGGGTATCTCTGGGACGTTACGTGTAAGGGTATATGTCACGTTTAGGATAAAACGAGCGATACCTTCTGAGATAACAAGGAATATCATATTAGTTGTTATCAGATTACTTTGCTCTAGTCATATTTAGAAGGGTTTTAATCTCTGTTCTTGTATTCAAAACTATTTAAAGTCTGATCTTAGGGCTAAGGACAGCTTATAATTTAAAGCAGTGTATTTATTTTATATTTGATAACACTTGTCTCTGCGTGAGGGTACACAACTATAGATATATTAACTTACTTTTTAGAATTCAATATAAAATATTTGGTGTGATAAAATATATGAGAAAGAACTAAAGTGAAATTTTAGAATTTGTACTGTATTAAGTTTATATAAATTAATAAGGATGGTTAATTTGATCAATACATATATGATATTTGATATCAGAACATAATTATAAATTACAATTTAATTCATTCTGTAAATAAATTGATTAAAATAGAAGTTATTATTTACACACAAATGATTAAAAAGATATCAGGACATAAGTCAAGGTTACAACATGTTAAAAGTAAAATTATAACAAAAACATAAACAATTTAACATAATTAAACTCTAAGATAATTGTTTTTGAATGACTGGAGTATATGTTTGAATTTGATGTACTTAATGTGAATTATATAGAAAATTAAAATTTTTTCGAAGAAAGGTGAAATGTTGAATATATCACAGTTTATTGAATTCTATTATCTTATCTGAAATTCCCTTGCTCCTTTTATAGGTAGATATATTAGCTTGATAAAACCATCAAATATGTTTATTCATATTGTGATTCAATAATAATAATAATAATAATAATATTGTATTTATTTGGGAGAAGTTAGCCTTTTCTTACACTCAACCTACGATAGGTCCCTGAGTGTATGTCAGTACTTGTACATATTTTGTGGAAAAGTGGCTCTCTATCATCCTGACGCGCAGCTAGTAATCGAATGTTATCACCTGTGCTGTGTTGGGTAGCTGGGTATTCACCCCAGGAGCTGTCGTGCGACTTCGAGTCCGAGGACCTGTGCGGGTGGACCCAGGACCCCCATCACGACTTCGACTGGCGGCGCCAGAGTGGGCCCACGCCATCGGGCCACGTGGGGACTGGTCCTTCTTACGATCACACATTGGGGCCAGGACTTAACGGTACGTCTAGGGTGGTATGCCCCTGTTTTAATAAGCTACGCCATAGTGGAATCAAGCGAGAAACGAATGCTTCCTTTCAAGCCACACACACAGGATAAACAAGCATTATAATGTCGAGTTAAGAGATACTAACTTTTAGTTTCACATTCTCTTTCGAGACCTGGACCCAGTTTAACCGCATCTGGATAAAGATCAGGACAATTTTATCCTAAAGAAAGAATATTTCATTGGCTTTATGCATTCCCAAGATTGTGGATATCCTTATTAACGAAAGATAATATTATTTGTGTTAACATTATTCTTATTTACCGAGTAATTAACTATCCATAGGCTATAAAAGCAATATAGTCTTAGATCTCGCCATCAAGGCCGTAGTCGGGTGGGGGGGTGTTCGGGGTTCAAACACCCCCCACCCCGAAATTTTATGAAAAAAATATATATATGGCTTTATTTATGGTTCAAACCATATCAAAATTAAGGTACAAGTACAAATTAGGGGGCTGTGTTACCATAAAAAGCACTTCAGATAACTTCTAGAGGTGTTTAATATTTATAATTTTTCCTTAACTTCAACAGCTATGCCACTATAAAAAAATGTTTAGAGAGCATCTAGAGGTGTTTAAATATATAGAATTTTCCTAGCCTCCGATAGTTGGGGGTAGTGTTGCCATAAAAAAACACTTCAGATAGCTTCTAGAACAGTTTTTTATTTAGAAATTTTCTAGCCTCCGTCAATTGGGGGATGGGCNATGTGGCCACCAAACCCCCCCCCCCGAAATTATTGGTTGGCTACGGCCTTGCTCGCCATACATGGCTGTCTCCCACTGAGCAATTCCCCTGAAAGTTCCACTATCTGCCTTAGGTCACTACATGTACATAGAGTCGTCCAGCCCTCGGTTGGAGAACGACACTGCCAGACTGTTCTCTCCTGTGTTCAGCGCTCAGGAGTCGCAGGACGCGTGTTTCAGCCTGTGGTACCACATGTACGGAGCCACCACGGGTGAGTGAGAACCTGATCACCCTGAAATCTTAACTTGAAAATATCAGGTGTATAATGGGATCGTCATATTATGTTTATAACTATTCTGTTGTCTGCAGGATACCTGCGGGTCTACGTGAAACCTGAAGGGGTAGAGTTGAAAAAATTGACCCCCTCGTTCAAGAAATACGGGGAACACGGCAACCAGTGGTTCCGGGGTTTCTTTGACATCGGACAGCTGGATACACCTTTCCAGGTAAACTACCTTTTAGCATTCCCGACTTCTTGAAACTGATACCTCCTGACAGGTTAATTCCGTGATCTTTTACCTTGCCTATAGAATTTTTCTAGATAGTTACCTACTTATCTAATCATCCTGACGCATATTCTCACTCTCAATATCTTCTTTTTATGCCCACTTTTTGTTCATTCCCTTTACAAATGATGTCATTTCTCTTCCGCTATAGTGTCGTTTTACAACGAACTTACGTTGACCTCTCTTTCCTGCTTTGATTTAGTGGGTGTGTATTAATGTTCTACCCGTGTTCATTGATCAACTTTTCATCTTTATCCTTCTAAAATACGTTTTAGGGGGCGACCAGACTGAGCGAGCGACTGAAATATAAAATGGAACACATTGGTTGTAACGAGAGGTGGCCAGACTGGAGCGCGCACGCTTGAAAGATAGAACTGGTTCTATTTTCAAGCGCGCGCGCTCGAGCCGGTACAGTCTAGTTTACAGGCGCTAGACAATATTATTGTATGTTGGTTCATTGAGTGCTGGGAAAACTTCTCATTTTGACATTTTTATTAATATCGATAGGTTTAGCACACTTGCTACAAACAACCTGGTTCAATTGGTAAGATCATAAACCATACTTATATGTATATGTATATATATGTAAAACTGATATGTTAAAATACTTCAATATTATCAAAGTAGGCCTTTACAAATAAGAATCACCATTAGCGTGGAGAGAGGATGAGAAAACCACAACAATAAGTCACTAGTTAAAAACCACCCTCAGTTCACTGAGCCAAGCTTTGAAGCCTCCTCGTCAACAACTAACGAGAGCTATCTGCTAATC
>CABFWO010003823.1:0-18414 GCA_902155825.1 Timema genevievae | reverse complement strand
ATATATATATATATATATATATATATATATATATATATATATAAAACGATACTATGTACTTTACTCGATAATAATATCGACACCTTAAGATTTATTTTTGCTTGTTTCAGATTTATTATTAAATATAAGTGTGTGTACTAATACGAAATAATGCAGAGTAGCATAAATATACACTTATAAGTATTTAAACACACATACACTTTTACTGTATGATAGGGAATAAAAGGTTAAGTTAAGCATTAAGTTTAAATTCTTTGGTGCTCGGGAAAAAGAGGATGTCTAATATCGACCTAAATGAGATAAGTAAATAATTACATTGACCCTGAACGAAACTACAATTTGGGACCAGTAGTATAAGTCTGAATCATTCAACAAATTTGTGACTATTGACTTTTCTTATTTGAGCTAATTTTAGACTTAACCGATTTTTCCCAGCAGCAAAGGAATTATTATTAAATAAAATAGTGGCTTGAAAATTTTTAATTTCAGTCAAATGTTTTTTTTTTTCAGCATTTCGTGATGCCCAGTCGTCCATAGCCCTCCAAGTGCGCAACAAGCCATCAACATTCCCTCCATCAGCAATAATCGGTGTAGTCACGGCAGCCATCTTGGTTATCCTCACAGTTATAGTTGTGACTCTGATCGTCGTGAGGCGCAGGCGTAGGTTGGGCAGACAGGACTATATGTCGGAGGATTCTGATGTCCGGTTCCTCACCTCTGACGAGACCTTGGACTTCACCCTGGCTAAACCCAGAGAACACGATGACCGGAATGAGAGTGATAGAGATAGTTTATGACTGTCGCAGTTGACTCTGCTCGCGCGTCCGTTGGTCGAGACTGATTATTAATTATTAGAACTGTTTATCTCACTGTCACATTCGAGGAATATGGTCATTCTTTAGATAATCGGCTGGACGAGAGATAAATTAGGCCAGCTATAGGTCACGTTTTGACGGAACTATTTAATATCGTTGGATTTAAAATAATTACTCGAATTGTGTGTATCTCATACAATGATTAACGAGTTTTTAATTTTGCTCTGTTTATAATTTAAAAAAAGAAATTGTAGTCATTTTATTTACACATTTTATCATTGTTGTTTTTTAAGCTTTTTATTTATCACCCTTTGCCCCCTCTTGCATTCCAGTAACATTTATTCTGAATATACACTTACAAAAAAAAAAAAGCATCCTACCCACCTCATTCTATCTATCTTCAATAATAGCCCAAGTTCCTGTATTTTGTATCGCCACTGGAGCCAATAAAACTCAAAATGCTATCGAAAAACGACGTTCAACTTTTTTAAACTTATGCATTGTTAAGTTACACTAATGTATTGCATACTTATGTCTATAAGTCATGGCTTTCATAAAATTAGATTTTGGATGTACTTTGTTCAAAATGATCTTAAGTTTACAACTACTCCCCCAGTAATAACATAGTTCAAAAAGAAGAAAATCCTAAAAATCAGATTAGATTAAATTTTGCCACAACTCCATCCAATATCTTTTCAAGCTTTACTATTACATAACTAACTCACCGGAAGTAGTCCCCGCTCCAAATAAGGGACTATTTTCCCCTATGAAAAACCACATCGAACTTTCGTGTGTTTCTTGATGTTTATTTTTTTACGATGAGAGTTAATTACATTCACGTCCAGTCCAACCACTCCTGTCGGTTGTTCGGGACTAATTATTTGATATATTTGCAGCTATCCTTCATATCTGAAGGCCGTAACTCATATCCACAAACCAAGATGGCGATCTGCAGTGGTGATAGGGACCAACGGCGTTAATTTGCAACATATTTCTTAACTCTGATGAGAAGACATGTATTACAAATAAACAACATTACACTAACTGCACGCCAAATAAATCGTATAAAGATGATAATTTACAAACTGTGAAATGAAAAAAACCAACTATTCAGCTAATACAATGCATTCTTATGACGTGTATTACATTGAAAAGAAAAATTTAAACAAGGAAGCTAATTTAAGCTATAGATGTCCCTAATTATTTACTGCACATTTAAAATCTGTCAGTAAACCATCATTCGCAAATAAACTTGTACTGTTTTGTATTTTTGTATATAGAAAACAAATAAAGTGTGTCGAGTTAAACTAAATTTATTTGTTGTAACTATACTGATTTGGACCCCTCTCATATATCTAAAAAGTCATGGATGAAGGTATTTTTCTTCATTAAACTGTATGTAAAATATCCTTTTAAGACTTCATCCATGGAGATTCACGCGCTTTTCATAAATAATGTAGAAGGATTGCACCATTAAAACTTTTTTTTATTTCAAAATTTAACTCCGTAGTATTTACCAAACAAGCAAGAGACACCAGCTCCCTTTACCCAATAGGAAGCTAGCCTTCAAGACACCTGTCGCAGGGACGCTTTCGATTTGTTGGTTTAGACACTGGTCACGAGAGGTCCAAGGGGCAAGGGGTATGTCATATATAAGCTGTGTGTGCGTATGAACACACAGAGTGACGGCGACATAAACCTAGAGAACGTGTAATATCACGACAGTACATATTTTGTATTTCAAGTAAAATTGTTTAAGAAGATAAAATCACTCCAATAAATCGTGTGCAACATTAACAGTTGTATTTATTCAAGTGCATGTTCATATTCATGTGCACTGTTTATGTATCACGCGTTATATTCCTGGGCTATCCACTTGTACGGGCGGAGGAACAATGGCAGGAAGAAATATAACATTTGTCAAACAAAAATAACCTTTACCTGCTTCGGTGGCCGCATGGCCTAAGGCGTCATTCTTACAGTAGACAAGACTGCTGATGACGGGCAGATTAAGGCTCGGTCCCGGTTGGGTCTACTGAGGGCGGTTTATTCCTAAATGGTTTTACACTCTCCCTCCACGCATATGTAGGTACACTTCTTATAAATTCTCGTTAGCGTAACTAGTACATATGCGTATAACCTGAACAGGTAGTATGACGTGACAAAGAAAAAAAAGGGTGACCTTTTATCAATACTCCATTATATCACACGCCCATGTTACACAGATAATAATAATACATTATCATGCAGGCGATAGACAAATCTTACAATTATTATTCTATTGTTCACTATTTGTCAGTGGCGTGTCGTGAAGTGTTGCCAGGGTAAGTAGCATTAGTTTAAACTGTATCTGTGAATTGTTTACACTCCTTAGCAGAACACTAATTGGTCAGGTATCGAGGGGAATAAATTCTCAAGTGAGGTGTGTAGAGCGGAACTTATATATGATTGGTCAAATAGGGCCCCAAGTGGGTGTGAACATATCACAGGTACAGTTTTAATAAGCTCTGCTTACCCTGGCAGCACTCCAAGACACGACACTGCTATTTGCTCTTCTATATGCCCGGATTTGGCCCTAAATATGCTGTAAATTTAAGTATTTTTTAAAATATCTCGAGTAACTGGTCAAATTCTTTGTATATTAAAAGTTCTATAAATTACCTAATTTTGAGTACGGAACTTCATGTTCGGATACGTATGAGCACAAACGGTTGAACAATATAAAAAGGGAACATCGGTGGCCCTAGCTTGAATCACGTTCCAAAATGGCTATGGAAAGGAAAATAAAATAGCAGAACCCCAACTATCATTTCTCGGAAAAGATAACAAGGAGAAATTTTGCTCACTCACTCTCTACAGCCTACTTAGACGTGTCGGTAATCTGACACTGTCTCGGTCTGGTAAATTGTGCTTTGTGCTGTGTCTACAATTGATACAGTCAAAACAAGACATTTCGTTAAAATAAACATTCCAAAACTATATCTGCAGTTATCAATTTGGCCACATTAATAAAATTAACTAGTAGAGTTTAGCTAAAAGACCAAATTAATTTGAAATAATGACATTGTTGGTTTTATTTACCAAACAACGCTGTTGGTTTCATTTACTAAAACAACACAATGAAAAACAACACGTTTGTCTTGCATAGAAATAACAAACATTATGGTGTTGCTATGATAACACAGAACGTGTTTGATAATGAAACAAAGAGAATGTTTATTTACAATACACAACAGCCCCTCTCAAACACGTGTTAACATATTAATGTATCTCACTCCGATTCCTTGTAAACACTTATGATGGCTCAGTTCAAACAGAGCTTTGGTAAGAACATCAGCCATCATCTCGTTCGTTGGAATGTACCTAACGTTGATTTCTCCTCGTTCGAAAAGTTCGTGTAAATAGTGATGCCGAATTTCAATATGATTGGTAAGCGAGTGGTACACGTGATTATGCATGAGCTTTTCTGCTCCTTGATTGTCACAATAGATGAGGGTTGATTTTACATCGACACTCAAATAACCATTATTTCTTTTAACAGGCTCCGCAAGTAAACTGTCTCTTTTGCTGTGTCCGTGAGAGCCATCTACTCTGCTTCATTGCTCAAAAGAGCCACGATAGATAAGTTTTCTTGTCTACCGCGTCACGGCAGATCCTGCCACTTGAAAAATTTAACCTTTAAATGATCTGCGGTCGTCATGAGATCCTCCCCAGTCTGCGTCCACATATCCAATCAGTTCAGCACCCGATCTCTTGTTGACTAGTCAATGGTTTCTCGTACCTTTCAGGGATCACAGGACACGTTTTGCTCTAACCCAGTGTACTATCCCAGGGTTTCGATTGTACTGGCTCAAGGAGTTCACTGCATACGCAATTTCATGTCTCGTCGATACTGCGAGGTACATCAGAGAACAGTGAGTTTCTGGTATGGAACATCCCTCATTTTCTGTCTCTTGCTTTGTGGACGGCTCCATGTCTTTGAATAACTTACTGTTTTCATATAATGGATTGTTCACTGGCTTGCAATCTTACTTACCGAATTTATTGAGAACATCATCTATATATGGTCTTTGTAACAAAGTGACCGACTTTGAATTCTCATTTTGTTTGAATTATATTCCAATACAGTAGTGCAGTTTTCCTAAGTCCTTCATCTCGAGGTTTAGAGATAAATCATCTTTTAATCTTGTGTAAGCTTCTTTGCTGTTTGTTGCGATGATTAAATCATCTACATAGACAACCACGATCAGAATCACACAGACATCATTCTCAATGTCCAGGCCTTGCTTTGTTTCAAAGCGTTAAACTCAACTTCCATCGCTTTCCGCCATTTTGCTGCATATGGTCCTTCTAAGGCTTCTTGTAATGACGGATTTACCGCCTCTTCAAACGCCAAGCTCGCACTTTCAAGATTTTGTACTACCAAATTAAATAACTTAGCTGGTCTTCTCGGCTTGCCAGTTTTAATCAATTTAGGTCAACCAGACCCCTTCATATTCTTTGTCACTGTGCAGTCTTGGCTTGGGTTTTCTGAAAGAAATTCACTTGAATTGTTTGATTGGAGGTTGGTTTCACTGACCTCAGGATCAGGATTAATGAGGTAACTTTCTTTGACTTTATCTAAATGTTTATCAGATTTTACTATGTAACATAAACGTTGTTACAGCGCACTGGCCCCATAACCTGTTGGTTTTATTTATTAAACAACGCTGTTGGTTTCATTTATTAAAACAACACTATTAAAAACACTTTTTATCTTGCATAGAAATAACAAACATTATGGCATTGCTATGATAACAAAAGAGCAATAGAACGCGTGTTTGATAATGAAACAAAGAGAATGTTTATTTACATTACACAACAGACATTGTGTACTATAACATGAGATAAAATAAAATTATTGGTGTATATAAAATAAATTACTTACATAATATGATCAAAACTGATGTAATTTTATCAATTTTAAATTGTTTATAAATTGAAAACTATTTTTATTCAACATTATTATAAATATTTCACTGTGTACACTTCATAATATGCATGTCTTGTTAGACTAAATTTCAGCCCCATACATTAATTAATTTACCTTAACAATGCCATGTAAAAAGCATAAAATAGCAAACTTTAATGTTTTGAAATGATTGAATCCCCTTTGTAGCTTTTAATTATACACGTGTTAAAATAGTGCAATAAAATCTTTATTTACTTGTAGCCTTATCTCATAAGTTGATTCTCAGAACTCAGCCCACAGTCAAAAATACACAGACACACAACCTCCTGGCTAAAATTGTTGAACATTTCTTGGAGAGTTTGAATCCTTCACACGGGGATCGTTTCATGCAGTACCAAAGAACAACATCATAGTCTAGCAGGTATTTTAAAAATAGTTTGGTTTAAAAAATGGTTTTACTAGAGAACAAACAAAAAATATTAGTTTTATAGTGTTAATCAGCAAGCTTTCCCAAAGATAAGTTCATTCAGTGGCCTTAACCCTAATCATAAGCCAATCCTCTAAACGAGCTTATTTAGACTGCACATTACGCCCTTATTTGTCTGTAAAACGTGAGTTGTGGAGGTATAGCGGGTTTACTGGTACCTAAACTAAGATGTTTGGGCCACCACTATCGTAAACTTGCTCTGCAACTCGTAGCCTTTACAACGAACATGTTGAAAGTGAGTTGTTTAACTTGGAAGTGCTGTTATCACTGAGGACTGCAACTGGTGGTCCCTAGTGGCCAAGGACTAAACCTTGCTCAAGAAGCGCAGGGAAACTCCTATAAGGCTGACCCTATTGTTTCCTTGTCTGTGACTCGGTCTAATAATAATCATTGAACATTTAACTAATTAATATTATTCTTGATCATGATATAATTAAAGATTATGATCCTGGTTATTTATCAATAAAGCATTATTATTCTAAATCAAAAGTCCTGGACTTAAAAATTAACTTCAGAATCGATTTGTCTCAATTCTAAGCGCTATTTTTTTAAATTTGAAAAGGTTTAAAAACAAGATAGAGGTTGGCAGCGTGGTTTTAGCCATTGGTCAACACGGTTTTAATCCTCATTGCTTAAAGACTAAAATTTGATCCTATTCGTGCCTTTCGATGTTCTCTTTGCTTTCTTGTGACAAACCATTGGTGGAATAATGTAATTGTTGTCCTGACTCGTTTATGGTGCTATTACGTATTTTCAATCAGGAGAAAGGGATTGATGACTGTTCGTTAGTGATGTGTTCGCCAAGTTGTGAAATAGTGCTACTTTGGTGTTTCAATAGAGACATAATATATAACTTGGATATCTTGGTAAGTTTGAAGAATTGATTGTACGTCTATCACATAACCTAAACATAAGAATCAAAAGAAAATTAAATTATCTTCCAATCAATGGGTTTTTTTTGGTCATCCCGTGTGGTATATGCAGATTTTTGTGAAGACTCATTTCAACAAATACTTTTTTTTTTTAATTTCACTCACTTTGATTTAGCCCAGCATAAAAATAAATGTTGATAGGTACTGTGAAAATGTTTTCTTTTCTTCGTCTGATAAATTTTAAAAATTGTTTTCTTATTTTTAATATACACAGCAACAATTCAATAAATCGAATAATAACAATTTATAATAGCCTGATTTTGGTATCAGCCTTGGCCTATTAAAGATGTAGGCCTAGGCCTACTCACCTAAATCACAAGATACCACTCGGCCATATGCAACTCGCATAGCGTGCGATAATTAATGTTACAATTATACTATCGCAACCTAATTGACTTTTCTTCCATGTGTGTACATATGAATAACAATGTTGATGTAAGTTGAAATCAATACTAGACCTATTGTTAAACTAAACTATTCAAACATATTTTTCAATATAGAAGAATAGAATGAATACCTATGGGATGACATTTTGGAGAATAAAGGGATTTAGGCGATTATATTTTTAATTTTATCTAGAAACAATATTAAAAGTGATGATATTAAATTTACAGAATTATGTTGCTTCTTGCATTAAAGATTTTTTTTTAAATTGGTAGTTATTAGACTGATAAAAAAAAGTATTTTCACAGTACCGGTCGTATGATGCGCATTTCGTGGGTGTCTACCCTAGTATACGGAGCATGACTATTCTCAAACATTCAAACACATGTGATTATTTACGTTCTTCACTAGAATATCACCAAAATTAGGCTCAGTTTAATATAGTTCCATTGTGTCGTGATCAGGCTTATTTTTAAATTTTATTGTATTAAACAAATATGATTTATAAAAAATTTCAACGGCCTTAAATCTACATTTTTAAGAAAAGCATAATACAAAAAACCACACCACGATGCGATGCCTGATTTGAGCTCAAGTACCTGCCTGAGGCCCTGTGTTTCAATTCGAGGGGGCTCTTTAATTAGGCAACAAATAAGAAATGCTTGAAAATATTTAAAAAAATTTAATTTTTATTTGCTGATAGAATGTTGCCAGTTGTTGATGTTCTATTTGGCAGACTCCTTGAGGTACACTGCAACTTGTCGAGGACTCCCTAGATGAACACTTACATACACTCCAACATGTTCACCAAACGCAACATGCTGTACTTGGTCGTGTTGCTGGCACTGTTCTGTATCGGGATCTTCACTCTTCACAGCCAACTGTTGGACAGCGAGGAGAGGTCCCACGTGTTCAGGACCAGTAGTGTGCTCCCAGAGGAGATCGTCAAACTGTACAACTACACGGAAGGTAAGTCTAAGGGGGGCCGCGGGTCTCTGCTCGGGCGTCAAGACTGACAATCACTTTGGTTTGAATCCCATTGGAGTCATTTTTTTAATTTTATTCGCCTTATGTGAAAACAGTATGAGCATATCTGTGCTGGGGGGTCTGGGGTTCAATCCTTGGTACCGGCACAGATTTATCTGATTGCCAAACCCTTCCTTCACTTCTGACAAGACGTGTATTAATCACAACTTGTGAATGTGAGGAATGCCAGGCCTCAACCGTGGTTCGGATCCCACGTTAAACTGTAGGTCCTCCATTTCATCTCACAACCACCCTACCATTACACATTAGCGTAATTGCGTATAACCCGGACGGGTAGTAAGACGCGGTGCTAAATAATAAAAATAATAAAAATATAAAGGCCTATGTTTGGTTTTTCTCTATAGATCTAGAGGTGCCTATTAAGAGTGGGGGTCATTAATGCTTGCGATCCTATTGTAAACTTTCCACTCGGACACCTCCTATTTTCTTGCCGTGAGGAAACTAAATGTTGACCTGACTGTGATTCACATTAAATCTTCACAACGCTCTCGACCTTGATCGAGGGCATCAAAGAATGTTAATAAGGCATCATAATAACACCAACTCAAACATAAAAATCAAGTAACGTTGATAATGCTATAACACAACAAACACAATCTGCTATCAATATAGCATTTAATTTCATAAAATAACACTAACACCTTATCACTTTTGATGTCATAAATAGTTTTTTAATCACCTTCATTAGATCGGGTGTTTATTTAACAATAACACATTAAATGTCTCTTGTAAACCTTGAGAGAAACTCAAATCACAGTTCTGTATGTTCAAATAAATTTTTATTTATGTTTTGAATTGATATTGTTTAATAATTTTCACACATTAACTTTTTAACTGACGTTTGTTCTTAGTAAGAAGCAGTGCTAAAAAAAATTCAATGTTCGTGAGGTAGTGACATATTTTAGTAGCCTACATTAGAGATTTTAGGGCTATAAATTTACTTAATTGGCTGTGGGAAGGGGTTGGTTTTATATGCGGGAGCCCATGGTGAAGTCCTCCCTCTAATCCCCCAACAGGAGCCTTTTTTTTAAATCATACAATATATTTGAATCAATTTAAAGGTTTTTGGGTGAGACAGGCTCTTAATAGGCCTGAATGGAACTGTAATACTCGCCTAAACTATGCTTTATCTATTGGATAAAACAGGCTCTTAATAGGCCTGAATTGAACTGTAATATTCACCTAAACTATGCTTTATCTATTGGATAAAACAGGTTCTTAATAGGCCTGAATGGAACTGTAATACTCACCTAAACTATGCTTTATCCGTTGGGTGAGACAGGCTCTTAAAAGACCTGAATATAACTGTAATACTCGCCTAAACTATGCTTTATCCGTTGGGTGAGACAGGCTCTTAAAAGACCTGAATATAACTAATACTCGCCTAAACTATGCTTTATCCGTTGGGTGAGACAGGCTCTTAAAAGACCTGAATATAACTATAATACTCGCCTAAACTATGCTTTATTAGTTGGGTGAGACAGGCTCTTAATAGGCCTGAATGGAACTGTAATACTCGCCTAAACTATGCTTTATCCGTTGGGTGAGACAGGCTCTTAAAAGGCCTAGAGATCTACCAAGTAAGTCAGACCTATTGTCTGGCGCACAGGTTACGGGGATCTGAACGGCCCGCTGGTGAGGCAGGAGGACCCGCGGCTGGTAGCCAAGCTCGCCACCAAGTTCCTGATACCCCCGAAGCACAGGGATGTGCCCTACCACCTGGAGGACCCCGTGGTGCACGACACGTCCATGGGGCAGGCCGAGAAGATCATGAAGTTGCTCAACTACAAGGTAAGGACCATTCTCCCCATTAGATGAAATATACCCGCATTTGTGTGTAGGTAGAACAGGAAAACAACATCCTCTTTGGTGGCCGCATGGTCAAGGTACTACTCACCCAATAGACTAGACTGCCGAAGATGGGGAGATCAGGTAGTTTTACACTCTCCCTCCACACAAATGCGGGTACACTTTCTTCAAATTTAACCTTCCTAACCCTTAACACAATAGTGTAATTAGTACATTTATCATATTGTTTCAAAACAAAGCTTGTCATATGTCTATGCCTCTAATCATGTTTTGTCTATGTTTTAAAAAATATTGTATGTTCTTTGTCTTCTTTGTTTGGAGTTAGAAACTCAAGGTGGGAGAACAAAGGGCGTATGATTCAAACGGGTGGTAAGATGCGATGATATTATAACAAGAAGTATTCCCTTCATGTGGCTAGGATGAGGTGGGTAAATAGTGCTAGAAGTGGCTATCAGGGATTTAAACTATTCAACTCAAAGGTACAGGATACAACGTTGTATTGCCGTTATTTCAGTGCTGGTGCTTAAAGTGCCATAGAAAGAACTTTTTTTTAAAAAAACTTAAACTAATTTGTGTGTGTGCGCAGAAAAATGGTTTCTTCATAGAGTGCGGTGCGCTGGACGGGGAGACACGCTCCAACACGCTCGTGTTTGAGCGTGAGCTGGGTTGGAATGGGCTGCTCATAGAGGCCGACCCTTTCAATTTCGCAAGCATGGTTACTAAAAACAGAAAGGCTTATCTCTCGCCCTCCTGTCTCAGCATCATAGTCCTACCCCAATATAGTAAGTACTACCCCGCAAGGTTAGTTCACTACACCGACCAGATACAAGTACTACCCCAATATAGTAAGTGTTTGTACTTGCTCCAATAGTTGCTAGATAAATAACATTTTTATGGGGAAAAAAACACCATCTTTTAGTAAACAAAACTAAGCCAAGTTACGTGCTCAGACTAACTTAAATTATTTATGATGGACTAAAGAGCCAAGTTACTGTATAAGTATCTATCACAGATTTGAAGTTAGAGTTAAACCCAAAGAATCCGTATATATCTAAGATTTATTGATTTTTGAAATTTCGAGTCAAATCGGAATCTTCCAATATTAATATTAAAAATATCAAATCCAAATCTTAACAAAATTCGGATCTGGATTCAAAATTTTGATGGTTTACACAGGCTTAACAAAAAAAAAAAAAGAACACAGTTCTAACTTTACACTGCTGCCACTGGACATAGAGAAGAACACAGTTCACACTTTACACTGCTGACACTGGACATAGAGAATAACACAGTTCTAACTTTACACTGCTGCCACTGGACATAGAGAATAACCCAGTTCTAACTTTACACTGCTGCCACTGGACAGAGAGAAGAACACAGTTCACACTTTACACTGCTGCCACTGGACATAGAGAATAACACAGTTCTAACTTTACACTGCTGCCACTGGACATAGAGAATAACCCAGTTCACACTTTACACTGCTGACACTGGACAAAGAGAAGAACACAGTTCACACGTCACACTGCTGACACTGGACAAAGTGGTAATGGTTGCCTATTTAAGAAAGCCAATTGCTACCGCCCAATCCTTGGCGTTCTCTCGGAACTAATCAGGAGGGATTAAGAAACACGCAACATAACTTTACAAGAGTCATTTTTAATGAAGATGAAATTTATTTCCTCTGTACCACCCTTTCTAAAATGTGTGTAGTATAAGTGTGGACCCTGCGGGACACTCACTCTCACTCTACCTACAGGTGTCCTTCCAGCAACTCCACAACATGGGGAAGATCTCCAACTCCCCCGTGGGACAAAACAAACCCGGCTATGTGGATGTACAATGTTTCCCTTTCTACACATACCTGCTCGCTCTCAACCGGACGCTCATCGACTACTTCAGTCTGGACGTGGAGGGTAATGAGCTGGACGTGCTGGAGACCATTCCCTTTGACAAGGTGGACATCCAGGTGAGATATTGGACAGGGTGGACATCCAGGGGAGATATTGGACAGGGTGAACGTCCAGGGGAGATATTGGACAGGGTGAACGTCCAGGGGAGATATTGGACAGGGTGGACATCCAGGGGAGATATTGGACAGGGTGGACGTCCAGGGGAGATATTGGACAGGGTGAACGTCTAGGTGAGATATTGGACAGGGTGGATGTCCAGGGAAGACAGAGGTTAGAAGCTCTACTTGGTGCAATGGGTCATGTCCTCTGAGCTACCTTCCTCATCCTTACCTCCTAAATTAAGTCCGCAGTAACTTAATAAAGTGTATTTGTTCCAGACACTGTCAGTGGAGTTTGTCCACGTCGCCAAAGGTAAGGAATATCTGCAGATGTTCATGGAGAAGAAAGGTTACGTTGTCGACAGCGAGGTGACCCACTCGGACAACCTCGCCAACGACTTCATCTTTATCAAGAGCACGCTGAGAGCTTTGGACCCTTAGCGGACGCTTCGCTCTCTTGTTATACTACGCTGACACTGTGCCATTGTTGAAGGAGCTTTAGTCTTCGGTTACAAGCTTTAAAAGCTGATTTGTTGGAGTTTTTAAAATGTCTGAGGGATGGAAGTCTTCTACAATCGGTTAAAAATTCCCCATATTTCAACGCTCTCTTTCAAAGATCAAGTATTACACAAATAGATTTAAAGTATCAAAATTTTAGAAATGCTACTCACAATTTTTGCGACTTAGCTGTATATTCTATCCCAATAAATGATATTGAGTGGCTGTTTCAAGCATTTGTTATCTGTCGACCATCATCTCGCTAAATGCTGGGACATTCACAAGAAGAAGAAGTCGAATCCACTATTTTAATAATTTGAATTATTTTACTTATGAATCTCAAATGCGGGTCTGAATTTGAATCTTGGGAAGAAAATTCTGAAACTCGCAGGAAATATAAATATAATGTAATAATATTAAAATACAAATAGTAATTAAATGTTAACATTCTTTTTTTTATAAGAAATTCGTTATAACATTCATGTATTCAGTTAAAACATTAAGTTACTGCTCTGGGGTTTGGTTGTTAAGTTTGTCCCATATTTATTATTGATTCTAAACCACCAATAAGCATTATTAGAGCTTTAATACAAATTTTAATCGGGGAGAGGGCGAGGGGGTGGAATTGAGTCTCTGATCTTTAAATCACGAAGATCCTTAGAGATTTAAGGGGCCCATCCCTGGTTTTTATCATCCTAACTTGTAGTGGTCTTACAAATACACATTCATGTCTCTTGTAAGTGAAGATAAGTTCTCTTAATAATTAATTAATGGATTTGTGCGAAGCTTCGAAAAGATCTTGAGCTTGACTTTAAAAAAAAATCCAGTTTTGTCACTAAAAATACTGACAGCTGACCTACTAATTTATATTCAATTATCGTCATTGCTTTTTTGTACATTACAAATTATCGTATGGCATAATCTGAAGTAATAGGATTGATTGGAATGATAATAATTTGATTTATCGGATTAGGATTGAATATTAAAAACAATAACATATTTTCTAAATTATTTTAGTGTTTAAAGCTTAAATAAAAAGCACAACAAATTTATTTTTTCGGGTATAAAATAATTAACAAACAAATATTAAAACTTTATTTTCGGTTTTGAGAATATTTCTTATATTTGAATTGAGTTAATTTTGAATTTGAAAAAATTTAACTTTGCACCCCATTAATGAGCAATAATTTATTATTTCTTGGTAAATAAATGCTTGGAAGGAAATGGTAAATACCTGAAATAGTTGGAAACACAATTTATATTTTGCGATATTTGTTTGTGACTTACAACGGAGTGAATGTGTCACCATTTTCAAGTTGGATCTTCCTCCTGTGGCAGCGACGATCTTAGACCAACATGAATATCATTCTGTCAGTGACAGTTATTCGATGACTTCTTTCGTCCAGTGGCGTAGCAAGAGAATTGGATGCCCAGAGCGGGGCTATCGATTTTGGCACCTGCTACCCAGTGGAGAAACCAAATTCCTATAAGAAGCTTGTTGTGATACAAATTGATAAGAATAAAGAAAAGGGAAAAATAAACTGCTAAGAGTAAATTTGATGAAGAAAGCCCACCCAGGGAAAGAGGAAAAATGTGGGAAGAACCCTATTTACAAAGGTGACATCTTCCTTTCTACTGTCTTCTATAGTAAAAGTAGTCACAAACAAATAGAATAATATTTCGGCACTGTTGCCTTAATCAAACACAAAGATAGAAGAAGGAATATATTTACACAAAAAATGTATTCGTATTAAAGTGTATTCCCTCTTCTCTTATTTGATAAAGGTAATTATGGTGAAAAATTACTCTCTTTGTGTTAAAATTAGTGTTTAAATGCGTGTGTACTCCCCCTCGATACGCCACTGCTTTTGTCTCGATGAAAATATACTCGCTCAAGTTTATTTATAGATATTACTACAGTTTAAAAAAAAACACCACAACTTCCAAATGACAACACTGTTAGTGCAAGTTTAAAGTGTTAACTTTTAGGTTGTGTGATGGAAACTTATCTCCTATGATATTTTGTGATAAAGGCAGATTGTTGATAAATGCAAAAACTTTGATATATATATATAGAGAGATGACGGAATGAATACCTTTGTTAATTAGAGTTTGCGAACTTACGAAACACATGTCGGCTTCGACGCTTATATGAAGCTTTGCCAATAAAAAAATACTTACAATTAAAATAATCTATGGTCGATTTTTGCTATCTTTGAACGGTTACAAATATTATGTGGAATTAGGAGTAACTGAATTGCACTTGTGATAGTAACTTGATTTATCAGATTAAAACTAAATATTACAAACAATTGGGAACTAAAACATTTTCCAAGTAAATATTGGAAGAAATATGCATCGCCATTGTTTGCGTCGTTAACAAAGAGTTGAACATTATTGGCAAGGTTCTACCAACTGAGATACCCAGGTTGACATCCCAACATCTGGAGGAGCTGTGTGATGTGCCAAAGAGCTGAAAATGAGTTGTTACCACGATGTTCTAGATTAAATCTCAATATTGTTAATTTCACAGATCCTTTAACTATTGTTTATAATTTATGAATGGTTTTGCAGCTATAAAATTTCTCATTGTTGTATTATATTTTGTAGTAGTAGGGAGCTTTATTGAGTCATGCACTAACTCCTAAAACGAACGGAAACATTTTCCAGCCGTTGGGCGATCATTTATTTCATTATATCTTAAGTAAGATGTTGTCATTGTTACCAACAATAAAAGTCTCACTCTGCGGACAAATGTGCCCATGATTGTTTGTTTATACACAAGATTTATTAAAATATAAATGCTATTACAACTTTACACTATCTTGTATTACTACTAATCCCCCATTATTACAAAAGAATCGAATCTCAATAATATTTGAACATTTGTCGGTCGCATTTTACTAAACTGACCCGGAAACAGTCGATGTTAGTCGTATGCCGTGGGTTGTAATAGTAGAGAAAATAAACCGCTTTTACAAAGTCATGGCAATTTTGTTGTGAATTTTTTTAAAGGGGGCCATCTGATATTTTTCATTCCTTGATGTAAGCGTAAAATTGGGTTGTGAAATTTGGCAGCAGTTTTTCTTAATTTTCCCTATTTGTTGTGAATATATATCCATAAATTTTTTCCCCTCCATAGCGTTGGCAGCTATCTTTTCATCATATATTCCTATATGGTGTTGAAATGTTCAGTTTCCTCATATGAGCCATATGTTGCAATAGTACTTAGTCTCTTATGTCGATAAGGTGTACTAAGGTTGTTTTTTTCCAAAAGGGTTTTCCACAAAAATGTGGGTACACTTCCTCTAAAAAATAACCTTCCTCATCCCTAAAACCATTAGCGTAATTAGTTGAAATGTACAACCCGAACAGGTAGAAAGACACGGTGCTACAATAATTGTACCATAATTCCTGTTTTACCTTTTGAACTATCCAATCTTCTGAGGCTTATTTTCGAAACCCATTTCATGAGGCGTGTTCCAGGGGCTAACTACCCTGTCGTAATGTCGTAAACAATAAACTTGGTGGGGACCTCGGTGGCCTTAGGGTGAAGTTTTCGCCTCGGGACCCGATACCCAGCCAAGGACGAACGATTTTTTTTTTTTAGCAGTAAAAATCTGTAGCGTAAAATCTTTCAGAACGGAGGTAAAGCCGTCTGTGCCATGTCGATTGTGGCTTGTAAAAGAACCCTGGAAGCTCTGTGGAAATACCTTTCCCTGCAAAATTGGTAGGCCCTTTCACTGTCGCTCATAGAAATTATTGTGTGCTGATATACTCAGTCAGCTCAGAAAGTGCACATTAAATATCTCTAATAAAACAATAAAAAAAATTTAACTGGTTGGGGGTGCCTTTTTTCATATTCCCTCAACTGAAGTTCTGGGTATAAAATAAAGATTTTTATTATCTGGTAATTTCTTTATTTTGAGATGGCGGCCATTTCTTGATTTTCCAACGGCCCAAGTCTTGTCTGATTATAAACAGTGCTAAGCTGCATACTAGCCTCACCTTAATTAGACACTAGCTCTTACTGTGGCTAGCGCTATAAACTTAATACGGATGGGAAACGTAGAACCAAAGTGTCCTAGAAGTGCAATAAGATTACTGTAAATATATAAACCAAATACATGTTATCAGTAATGAGTTTTGCTAGAGCTTTGTTAATTGTTAAGCTTTTTCTTAGTGAAATTAATGTAATAATTCTTATGACTTGTTAATTAGTTCACAGCACTATTTGTTGTCAGCTTTTGTTGTTTACCACACTTAGTTCACTAAAGTTATTTTCATAATGTGTTTTATTTTGTTCCTTGAATGTATGCTTCCTCATTAGCACATCTCCCTAAAGTAAGTTCACAGCGCTGAACATTTGGAAGGCCAGTTGACACCAGTTTTTGCGCATTGGGCGGTTTTAAAAACATTGACTGGTCATTGCGTTGATGTGTTTATTGTGTGTTATTTAAAACATACCTCGTCATTCATTAACAAAAAGTATGCTCTGGAATGTTCACATTGCACACAGAATTTAAATGGAGGAAAGCAATCTGGAGGTAAAATAAATTGGAGGGTGCGAAGCCTCATAATGTTGAAGCCAAAGAATAAATCTCCCTCTCTTCAACCCTTACAACCTTTACAACTTGGAAACATTTTCCAGGAAGAAGACAATTTTTAAGTGTTACTCTGCACACTCTCACTAAATATGACTTATTTCTTACGTATAAACATTGTTAGCTACAGCAACTAACCAGTACTTTAAAACAGACTAATCCTCAAATGACATCTTTGGGCCAGTTTCATAGTCAGATTTAGTTCGCCTCAAGTGCGGCGCTATACTAAATACAAGACGTCACCTACCTGAAATTGAATGGAATGGGCCAGTTTCATATGCGAAACTGGCCCATTCCATTTTGTTCTAGGTAGGTGTCGTCCTGTATTTAGTATCGACACGCACTTTAGGCGTACTAAATCTGACTATGAAACTGACCCTTTAACTGCAATCTGAATCTTGGGAAAAAATTATCAACCTCAGAGGAAATATAAAATATAATTTAAAATATAAATATTAACTAAACATTAACATTATTTCTTATAATCCATTCATTATAAGAATAACAATCAGACATTCAATGATGTGTTAAATTACTGGCCTGGGGCCTGGTTGTCAAGTTTGTACTATAATTATTATAGTTGGCTCTAAACCACCAATAAGCATTATTAGAAATCTTAAAACAGATTTCACTTAAAAAGTTGAAAAATAGTATATGTAGGTATTTTATTAAGGAGCCGAGTCTTTAATATGAAATTTCCTTAAATCTTTGATTCTCGAATATCCTTAAGGATTTGAGGGTCCCCCTTCCTACCAATAACGTAAGCCGAGATTAATTCAGATATGTCTTCTTTAAAGAATATAGCACTTTTTTTTTATCTAAACCTTTCTCTTAGCCACCTTACATTTAATGGATGGTTTAAATCATGCGACACCC
>CABFWO010003822.1:23232-78164 GCA_902155825.1 Timema genevievae | reverse complement strand
ATGTATGTATGTATGTATGTATGTATGTATGTATGTATGTATGTATGTATGTATGTATGTATGTATGTATGTATGTATGTATTTCTAGTTGTGTAAATATGTTTTTTATGTTGGCGTGATATTTCTGATTAAGATCTTTTCTGGTTTTTCTGGTATCACTTAAATTGTTTTCTAATGAAGACGCCAGCCAAGCTACCACATCACGATACAGGGTCCGGTTCAACTGTGTTATCTACATAAGTAACGTTTTATACGTGGGCTGAGATGAGCTCCTGAAATTTGCTTATCAAACTTGTACTGACTAGGTAAGTGGGTTACGTAAATATTCCCCACAGTAACTACATTATCACAAAGATTATTCGGCATGTTTTATTTATTTTTTCAACATATTTATTGTGTCATCAACATCAAGAATGTTAAGAACTTCGATATTTCGGATACATTAATTATGTTTTTCGCTTCCCATATTAAAAATCAGTAGGTATAGCACTTCACTATGGTCAATAACACGTTAAAAACGTTTATAGAGTTATTAGTTTCACTCTGCACTTGTCTAAATTATTGTACAATAATTTCAGTAGTTGATAATTTATTTTTTCAATCAATGTCATTGTTCGTGATACAGCTGATTGAATTGATTTGTTGATTTTATCTCGCTTTTAATACTCAAGTGTGTATCGAAACATTTTACACGACCTAGTTTAGAAAAAAATATGAAGATAATTATCAAGTTTTAATTGTCAGCTTATTGTAGTATTGAAAGGACGAGATGGTTAAGTCTGTAGAAAATCAAGTAGAACAAACCAAAGTTCTACCCCAATACTTGGCTGGGTTAACTGGTAAGTTTTACTACGTTTCAACCACCACGTTTAAAATTTAACTTTGTGATTTGTACTAATGAATAATGTGAAATATTGGACTGTGAAAATGTATAAGACAAGATTTAAGAATATATAACGTTTCAATAGTTGGCTTCGATTTTATTGTATTCGCGATCTGATATAAATCTATAAATAAAATAGAGTAAATTTTTGAACACTTTATATATAATACAAATAGCTAGATAAGTACAAAATTAGGTGCATTCATCTTACATGAAATTATTGAAATGATTAGTTATCTGTACGACAGAATGTCTTGTAATATACTACTAGTCCCTAAAAATAAAGCAGACCACAAATGTTATATTTAAAGTGTTAATAATTTGGACGAGTAAACATTACAAGAGCAAAAATAATAACTAATATGGAGAGGAATAAATGATTGTCTAATTCATAGACAAAGATAGTAAAATATAGATAAAACAATCTAATTCATAGACCAAGATATTATAACATAGATAAAACAATCGGTAAATTTGCTTAGCGGATTTTATAGAGATTGGTAACAGTTCCATTGAATTGTGAGGTTATTCCCCTTTCCAACCGATTTTGGATTAAATCTGGTGCGTACTTAGATTATTTGACACCCGGAGTGGCTCCTTTCTTTGTTAACCTCCATAAATATTTTAGCTATCAAATTTTAACATACACACACAAAAGTAGATTTTAAAACAGTACAATACTTTCACAAACAAGCTGGAAAAAAAGAAAAATTCAGGTAATTGATAATTAAATGACAATCAAATAACACTGCATCTTATTTTATTTAAAATAAGAAACACTAAATCCAGTCTCAACGCTTTGCTTACTCTTCAATGATTCGCAGTTTCTGCCTTTGAACCTTAATTTCTAAAAAATTGATTGATGACCTCATAAAAAATTATCTTTCATGCATATTCAAGTTCAATTGAAACCAAGCAATATGTTTCAATCTTCTCTGGCTCATAGTGGAGCGCAGGTAATTCTTTATCAATTTCAATCTGGAAAAACTTATTTTGCATGAATAAATAGACATCCGGACAAAAATTATCTTAAACACAGGCAGAAATTTACAAAAAAAATCCCGTTTTACAATAAACTCCATAAACTGCAATGCTGTCCATTTATTTGCCTTTTCAACGCTGATTTTAGCAGCCTTCAAATGTCTCAATAGCCGTCCAATTTTCACACTAATATCTTAATCAGAAAATTCATCGAAATTCTTAGTCAAATTTTGAATATGCTTCCAAATTACTTCTGTTGCAACAACCCAAGTATTTGGCTGAATAAAAGTGAATATTTATACAATGTTATCCACTGCCTTAGAACGAATCTCCACTAAAGCGAACAAGACATTCAAGCATCGCCCTTTTTAATTCCTCTGGCATTGTGAGACCAACATCCTTTGCTATCTCTCCTGGCAGCCTTTTACGGAGCTTTAGTCTCCCTCTTCTTCATAGAAATTTCCATTCGTTTAACTGTCATTCCTACATTCTCCCTCAAAATTTCTCATCTATAAGGTGAGTCTGAAAAGAAAGTAAAGACTCTCTCCAAATTTCAAAAAAAAAAAAGTCACGCATGAAGAAATGGTTCCAAATGTGTGCACTCGCGAAGACTCAGTGAATGATTTGCAAAAGGCACAAACAAAGCCTTTGGAATAATCTCTCTGATCTTTGACTGACTTTAATGACTTGACGTCACGATGCTCTCCTTTTGATTTACGCCTTCGCGTGTAATTCTCTCTCTACCGTGCGAGGCAGTGAGAAGAAGATGGCCCATGATAGGCAGGATTCCCCTTACAAAACTAATCGAAATTTTAAAACACATGACACCATACTAGCACACGTTCTCCTTCTATCTGTACTCACAACAAAACAAGCAGTTTTCTTCCAGGATTTTTTTCTTAATTTAGCGAATTTTTATTTAATTTGGTAACTACTAACTAGTACTAATAATTCAACTCTCCCGATGGCACCTTCCCTCTTGGCTGTTGCCTGGAGAGAACCGCCTCCTTCCCTTAGTACACAATAATTGTATTAAATAAATCTAGATTATGTTTATAATATAGTCGATAATGGCTTGTTGCATTTAACAAGCTGAGGTTTGCATTCTTTTAAAATGCAAGCATTCTGAAGAATTTATTTCTCTTTCATGAAATGTTTAAAAAACTTTCGTACGATTCAGAATGAGCTATTGTCCAACTGTATGTTTCTTTGCCTTTTAGTTGCGCTAGTAAAAGGTGCCGTTTTGCCAGTCCATGTCTCTTGTTTTGTGTGTATATATATAGGAAGAGAGCGAGAGGGTCTATTGATATGTATATATGACCATCTTGATGATATAAAACCATCCTGGCATCAATATGAAGACCATCAATCTTTACTTGCACTACCATTTTCTGAAACTTTCTGAGCAAACTTTTTTCACACGCTCCAGTTATTGTTTTGAAATCCGTGAGCAAATGTTTTAGCATCGATTTTCAACATTCATATCACATATTAAAAATCAAAGAGGACTGTCGGAAATTAGATTTTGCTACGTTTGCGATCTAAAACAAAGTATCTACAAATCAAGCTTATATGAAATGTTCGTAAGTTAGTGTGTCATAAGAAAAAGACTGGAATAGGAACCAAAAGCAATTTAATGGGTCTTGAACAAGGCAAATTATGGTCCGTGCTGTCCTTGCCCCCCAGCCAACTTGTTAGTTACCTCAGTGGGATGTGCGTTGTCGTGGACCTCACCCACCCTTCCCAAGATGGAGAGCGGTGAGACGGACATCCCGGCTTCCTCCAGCGAGCAATCATGGATCGGTTCCTTAACACCCCTCGGCGCCGTCTTCAGCCCGTTCCTGGCCGGATACGCCGCGGATAGGTGGGGACGGAAGACTACGCTGATCGCCACGGCGTGTCCTGTCATCGTGGGTNTGTCGTGGACCTCACCCACCCTTCCCAAGATGGAGAGCGGTGAGACGGACATCCCGGCTTCCTCCAGCGAGCAATCATGGATCGGTTCCTTAACACCCCTCGGCGCCGTCTTCAGCCCGTTCCTGGCCGGATACGCCGCGGATAGGTGGGGACGGAAGACTACGCTGATCGCCACGGCGTGTCCTGTCATCGTGGGTTGGGTCCTGATAGCCTGCGCCGAGCCTGCGCGGTCGATACCTCTCATATACGTGGGGAGGATCATACACGGCTTGTGTGTGGGGGTAGCGTTCACCGTGCTGCCTATGTACTGCGGGGAAATAGCTGAGGTGAGGAGTAGAGTAGGATTCTGGCAGGAAGGAACTGTTGGACAATATAAACATACAGTAGTAAGTGTTGTGTCGTAGATTTTTGCCAGGTTAGGTGGAGTGAGCTTAAACTGTACTTACGAACAGTTCTCTTCACTAGGTGAAATATTCATTGCAGTGTCATGTGGTGAATTGTTGCCGAATTAAGCTTAATTAGTTTGAACTTAACACGTGAGCTTTTCTCACCACTTAGTAAAACACTCATCAATGGAAACACATTCCCATGGGAAGCGTGTGAAGTGATTGGTCGAATAAGAACATAAGAGTTGAAAGCCGTATTACAAGTACAGGTTTAACAAACTCTCCTTATCCTGAAAAAACTCCACGATACCACTAAGGATATTAGAAACAAATTCCTCGATAGTCCATATCTTAGTAAATCTTAAATCACAACCACACACGATGCCCATTTTTATTTTTTGTAAAAAATCATAGAATGCTTTTAAAATCCATCTTGAATTGAGGTAGATTTTTCCCGACTAAATGCGTTCTTCCTTCATGTGAAATTCCTTTAGGACAAAGTCCGTGGCGCCCTGGGCTCCCTCCTGCAGATCATGATCAGCGTTGGACTCCTCAGTCAGTACGTGGTCGGCCCGTACGTCTCGTACCTAGTGCTGACCATCTTCTCCGTCGTGGTGCCTTTCCTGTTCGTCGTGGCCATGTGGTTCGTTCCGGAGTCCCCCTACCAGCTCATCATGGCGAGGAAGAACCAACAGGCTCTGGAATCTCTCCAGTGGCTTAGAGGGACTAAGGCTGTGAATGAGGAGTTGGCCGTCATTGAGGTAACCATCCTGGGGAGATCAGAAGACCACAAAGTTGTAAAAACATGAAATCATGATGGAGGCCATTACAACCCATTTGTAAGTACCTTTCTCTGCTTAGAAAGTTGTTCAGTTCACTGGAAGGAGCAGTTCATTTTTCTAATTCTTGAGTCCAGTCGTTCGTGAACTAAAGCTCTCAACTCAGTTGATCACGAGCTCATTATCTAAACCCTTGCTAATAATATTAATATAGAGTTGTAGATATTGTGATAAATCAACTTATTGCTTGGATCTGTGTATAGAGGGTCCGTAGCTTTAATGAACAGGGGGAGTGTCAAACATTTAACTCTTTAAGCCCACACAAGCCTTACATAAATACTTTTGGATTTAGTTTTGGTGACTTCCTTTCTGCGACCGATATTGATTGAATAATCACGAATGCTCACTTACTGTCTGATCCTTTCGTAGTTCACTTTGTACTAGATCAATTTGATCTGATAAACTAGCTTCACTTATCCTGTTAGAATAATCGTTCAATTCAAACTACTCGTTCATTAAATATATATTCCTACTTCTGGGACTTTCAATAAATATCTTAAAAATTCGAAAGGCTCTGTTTCCCTCTTTATATTTGTGTAAATAGTACATTTTGATTCTAATTTTCTCAGTATATATTTCTTTTTCAGACAATTGACAGGAGAAAGTAAGTTTTGAATTGTGCACCATCGGGAGGACCTGAGTCAAAATAATTCATTCAAGACAATAATTCAATTCAAGACCAAAAAACTCAAGCTCTTTAATTAATATCAAAATTTTAAAATAATTATTTCACCATAAGTCTCAACTATATTTATTTTTCCCGATAGTTAACACTTTTGGAAAAACCATAGAATAATACAAGATTAGTCATTGGAATACTTCAGCCCACCTCGCGGTCGGGGTTTGAGCCGGACAAATTCAGAAATGATCGGACCATTGGTTTTGTATTCGGCTATAATCAAGAGAATTGAAGCGTTTTTCATAGGACAGATCGAAATTTAAGGGATCATTTTGAGCCCCTGAACGTTTGGATTGTAGTGTGAAATCAGGCCCAGATAAGAGCACTTTGGTTTTCGCTATAGGTGTGGTTTGTGTCACTAAGACGATACCATGGTCCAGCTGTGATTTATCCGTAAGCTTCACTTAGAAAACAGAATGAACCAGGAGAGAAAAACAGGTTTCAGTGCGAGAGTAAAAGAGAAAAAATCGCTCGAACTAAAATGTATTTCCCTCTCTAAAAAAAAAGTGCCTTGATAGGCGTACGCTCGTCTTGGCTCGACGACAGCTCAAGGCAAGTCGTACCACCACGAAATCACAGTCATTTTCTTATCTTAAGGAGTTGGGGTTGGAACCATAACATTTATATGTTAAATTTTCATCACAAATTTGTTTATTAGAAAAATACATGATTTGGCATCGAAATTAGGACTCATGTTGGTCTATTCATAAAACCATTTGCTTTTAAAATTATATAATCATGACTAGGAGTAACCGGCCCCATGGTGTAGTGGTCAGTGCACCTGGCTATGAGCCTAGGGGTCCCGGGCTCAATTCCCGGCTAGTATCCTGGGTATTTTTCCCGAAAGAGGAATTACCCTAACGGTCACCAGTGTTTGGTTGTATTAGGCCTAAGTTATGTTTAAGCTTTTCCACTGGTTACACACCCTCATACTCACTATCACCCTCACCTCATCCCATCGGGACACGGAAATGGTGTAGGATTAGTGCAGTCGGGCTTCCCCTAGGCAACGGTGTATTAGTACTGGGTAATCTTTCCACAAACCGAGCTACAAATGATGTAATCCAGACACGCATTATTATTATTATTATTATTATTATTATTATTATTATTATTATTATTAGGGGTTGTGGATAGACGTTTTTACCTTTAAATAATAATAGTTATTGTGTTGGATATTAAAAGGGCGATGTCACCATAGCATCATCACAATAAATTTCCCTCTCCCCGCCTTTCCCAGGAGAACGTGCGGGACATGTTGGCGAACAAAGCGACCCCTCGCGACCTAATCGCCACGAAAGCCACCATCACCGCTCTGTACCTCTCCGTGGGTCTGGTGAGCCTACAGCAGTTGACTGGTATCAACGCCATCCTCTTCTACTGTCAGACCATCTTCGAGACCAGCGGGAGTAGCCTGGACTCGAGTGTCGCCACCATCATCATAGGCACGGTCATGCTCTTGGCGTCGACTCTCACTCCCTTTGTCGTTGACAGTTTGGGAAGAAGGATCCTGCTCTTGGTTTCTGCCGGTGGCATGGCAGTTTCTTTGGTAAGAATATGCTTTGTCGAACGTCTAGTAAAATTCTTCTGCTCTTGATAGATGCCGGAGGCATAGCAATTTCTTTGGTAAGAATATGCTTTGTCAAACGTCTAGTGAAATTCTTCTGCTCTTGATAGATGCTGGAGGCATAGCAATTTATTTGGTAAGAATATGCTTTGTCGAACGTACAGTGAAATTTATTCTGCTCGTGCTGGATGCAGTAACTTTGGTAAGAGCAAGCTTAGTTGACCATCTGGGGAGAAGGATTCTGCTATTCATATCTTCTGGTGGCATAGCCGTTTATTTGGTAAAAAATATTATTAGTGACAAGGTAGATATAGTTCTGATGGGAGATTGTTTATGTGTAACTATGTCGAAGTAGCTCAGCGTGGATGGTTTCCAGGATCATCAAAATATTTTGAAGCTTTACCTGAGCTATGTTTTCGTCACTCAGTAGAACACTCATTATCAGCGATTATACTCGCTGTGTCTTAGCTTGCGGGGCCCATTTTAATGGTGGACAGGAGACATAAAACCAATGGTAAAGAGATCATAAAAAAAACATGTGTCCCATTTGACCTTGTTTATGAGCTATAGTCATGTTTGTACTCCAGTAATGTGGAGCTGCTTAACATTATGGGAAGTGCTCAAAATGGCTAACCTAGGCCTACATGCAAGCCTGCAGTCCTGTTGTGGAATGACACATTATTCCAAAAATACATTGCATTCAGCCTAAAGATTAACATTTTGAGAACGTTCTTGAAATACAATGCTTATATGAACATTTTTAATTGTTTTTGTGCATCTTGTCCACCGCTGAAGTACGTCCTCTATGTTCCCGTACACTCTACATATTTTCAAGTGAGCCATGTAGAACAGAGCCTTTGTACGATTGTTCAAATGGGTACCGATTTGGAGAAAACACAGCACAGGTACAGTTTTAACCAGCTCTAATTTATTCTGGCAACATTCCATGACATGACACCGTTAAGTAGTTATCATCCGCTTCGGTGGCCGCACGGTCTAACGCGCTACTCTCGCAGTAGACGATATTGCTGATGACAGGGAGATCGAGGTTCGGATATACTGAGGAGGGTTTTCCATAGTGGTTTACCACTTTCCTTCCACGCAAATGTGGGTACAATTCCTGTAAATATAACATGCATAATCCCGTAAAGTCATAAGCGTAATTAGTAGATAAGTGGATAACCCGAATGTTTAGTAAGATGAGGTGCTAAAAAAAAGTAGTTATCATTTTAGTGGGGGACATTAAATATTAACTGTCGATTGTTCTGATTTACCAATACACTTTACTAATCATATGCTTTCATTTATTTATTGTAAAGAATTTCTCCAAACATATGTGTTTTGACTTGATCTTCGGGAAAATAAATTTAGGAAAATGGTTGTTCCCGAAACTCGGGTGGGAAAAGATATTTCCCGGGATTTTTCAGGAAAAAATATTTAAAAAAATTCAACTAAGGACCGTTCATAAATGTTACGTTTGTATTTAATTTTCATTTTAAAAAAAAGTATATTTGTATTCATTTTAAACTAACCTTATCTTCAGTTAGGTAGATGGACACCTGAAACTTCAGTCGCCCGCCATTAAATAACATAACTACACTACATATTGAGAGAAATATCCATCCTTGAATAGATTTAAGGCAATAAAATATATTTTTAGAGGAAAATAATTATAAAAGTGGATTTTAAATAATTATCAAACATGCATAGAATACACCTATACTACACTTATTTACTTAAGACAAGTAAATGCTATTATTTGGAATGGCATTCATTTGCTTTTATAACATCGACAATAATAGTTGGATGTGCTCAAATTTTTGAGTCTAACATCATTTTAAGTGAGAGATTTAATAACTAAACACGTAGGAGATAGTAAGGCACAATGGCTCAGTTGAGAAATGTTTTTGTTATTCTATAGAGAGACTGTGGCTCACTTTTATTTATTCAGATTAGTTTGAATATTTCGATGATTCACTCTGTAAATATTTATTAGAATCCACGTCATAGGTGTTCATTAAGAGCTTTTTAGTCAACCTTAAAATATATTTGTAGAATTAGTTTATAGCTAGCCCTACACCCAAAATGTTTGGTTAAAAATACACACTTACAATAGTTGAATTAGGCCTAGGTTTTTTAATTTAAATTACATAAAACATTATTCAACACTTGTTAGCCAAAATATTATTTAGTTTTTATTTGGAAAACTTACAATTTAAAAAAAAATAGTATATATTTTGGATTGCGCATATTTTCTCTTACCATTTGTTTAAAATATTACAGAATATAAATGTATTGTTCATACCTATAACTGCAACCGAATCAGTGTTTTTGTCCCTTTTTCTAACTATTAAAAAAAATTTGAGAGATTACACTATCGGTACATATAACTTAATTTAAACAATCAAGTTTTTATTTTTTTATTGGGATGAATGAGAAGACTAATTTAAACTAAGATTATAAATCTGAAAAATAAATATAAGCTTAAAGTGGAAAATTATTTTTATATTTATTTCCTGTTTCCCGTCTCTTTCTCGCAAAAAATCGTTATTTCTCACCCGAAATTTCCCGATGTCAAAATGTCAATCCCACACAGAACTAGTTTCGACTCTTGTAAAAGTAATCTAGAATACAGTAATAAATTTGTAATCATTTTATTGAAATGCAATATTATCTTTTCTATGTAATATGTATCCTATATATACATAGAGGCATACATACATACATACATACATACATACATACATACATACATACATACATACATACATACATACATACATACATACATATATACATACATACATACATACATACATACATACATACATACATACATACATACATACATACATACATACATACATATACAATCCAACATAAGGCACTTCTTTTCACATTGTCCTAATGGATTCCCTTCCAACCGCACTCCTTCAGCACCCATTCATTACTGACTACATCCATATGAGTTTTTCCAGATACATTTCTTTTATATCTCATTCCAACCGCATCAACCTTGTTCTTGTGTTTCTCAAAACAAACCTACGCATCTTAACCCCTAAACATTTTTGGCGTTAACATAATTACTGCCATATACTGACTGTCTCTTTCGCTAATACTTCATTATATCAATAGTCCACATACATCCAACCTAGATGCATTCACCCGTCTATAAATAATATAATAAATAATTCAATATCATATAGATAATATGCTATAAAAATTATATTTTATTGACTATACGCCCTATCTGGAAACAATTTGGATTTTTCAGAGACCCAATTTCTCAAAGATATTTAGAATAAAGTAAAACTTGTACACAATTCAAGACACTTTATACAAGTGTCGGCGAGTACGCAGAAAGAAACTTCCAGATCGTTTAGTCTGGTTTACGTTACAATTGAGAGTATGGTTCGTGTTTAGCTCCCTGTCGATGGTTAGGACTCAGTGAAATAAAAATACCTTTAAAATGTTTGATTTGTTTATGCAGGCAGCTCTAGGAACATTCTTCCACCTGCAAAATAATCATTCAGACACTTCTAGCATCGGATGGCTTCCTGTGGTTTCTCTCGTGGTCTATATTATCGTCTACTCCCCGGGTAAGTAAGATCTAAACTATTAGATCCTACTATTATTAAAAAAATTTGCTCTATTTCTCTTGTGCATACATTCCTTCATATGGCACTTATCGTACCAAAGAGACCATAAGTGAGAGTTTAAATAATCTCAACAACTTTCCCTTGATACATTTCATTACTTAAAAGCACAGACCCTGCAACCAGTGTTGCCAACTATTTCCTTAGAGCAGTTGTTGGCAACCAATGGCCCACGAGCCAGATCGAGCCTACCGATTGAGTTTATTCTTGCCCGCAAAATATTTAGTCAACAAAAAATTGTGTTCATGAAAATAGACTAGTAATCAATAATATATGAGAAATTTTAAAGTCGATATTTTTTTTTCAAACTTGCCCACTGTAGTTTTTTAAACCCATACGCTCAATGATATCAAAAAGATTGCCTACCCCTGCATTAGCGAATGGTAGTTCTAAAGCTTCAAAACTACTAAAAACAATCCACAAATTATCTAAACATTTTCTGTGTAATTCTGTTAAAAAACTACTTCATGTATTTAAGAAAGACTATAGTTATATTTATTATCATTCAATTTGTTCTCAATACTGCAACCAGCTCCATGGTGTAGTGGTTAGTACACATGGCTTTGAGAAAGAGGTCCCGGGCTCGATTCCCGACTGGTAGTTTGGACATATTTTTCTTCAGGGGAATTGTCCCAACGGGGACCAGGTTTTGGTTTATTATGTTTACGTTAGGCTTAAGTGTTTCTACTGGTTTCAAACCCTCATACTCACTATCACCCTAATCTCATCGGGACATGAAAATAGGCCCAATGAAAAGGATGTACTATTAGTACATTTGAGCGTTCCCTGGACAACGGTACTTTAGTACTAGCTAGTCGTTACACTATTGGGCTACGAATGATGCAGTACAATCGCGCAATATCATTATAATCATCATCATCATCATCATCATCATTATTACAGTTCTTATCTCAATACTGCAACATTTAGAGTAAAACGTTGTTCAAAATAAAAATAAATTAGCCTTGTTTTTTATTATAAAATTATAAGACTTAAAATATCAGGATTTATTATCCTATAAGAATGTAGATACCTTTTGTATCCATTGTATTTTGGGTCAAATTTAAAATAATACAAGGTTTCCTAACGTCTAGAACGTACGAGAGTGTTCTGATATTTGGCCTCCTTACGACACGTTCGAATAACCATAAGTAAGGGATTAGAGTAGTACAACATAAAGTCACCTTCCTAAAACTTCATGTCTCATTTCCCATTCAAATATTATTATTAATATTATTATTATTATTATTAGCACCGCGTCTTACTACCCATTCGAGTTATACGCGCTTACGCTGATGTGTAATGGTAGGGTGATGGTGAGATGAAATGGAGGACCTACAGTTTAACGTTGGATCCGAACCACGGTGGAGGCCTGGCATTCAACCCATTCACAAGTTGTGATTAATACACGTCCAGTCAGAGGTGAAGGAAGGGTTTGGAAATCAGATAAATCTATGCCTGGACCTAGGATTGAACCCCCCCCCCGGCACAGAAGTCTGACACCTTACCCCTAGACTGCCAGGTCACCCATTTCCCATTCAAATTTATCTGTAGATGACACGGCGTTTCGTGCCTAAGCAAATAGAGCGAGGGTTTGTTTGAATTCTATTGGCCGAAAACATTGAAACACTTATATTATGGTGTTTATCTTTATCTCTTAGAGTCAAATGGATGAGTGGGTTGACCTTGATGGTTTTCGGGTAAAGTGCTTGCCTCAGGACCCGATGTTCTTGGGTTCAAACCCAGCAAATATTGATAGTACAAATTCGAAGACAAGGTGCTTTGAAAATATACGGTCAAAAATGTGATAGGATACTGGGGAGTGGGGAAGGTTACATAATTATGAATCACATACCTCATATTCATCATAGTCCGTTATATGATAAGTCTCGCAGATTACGGTGGGCAGGACATGCAGTGCGAGTGGAATAATCTAGAACCATATTCAGGGTATTGACTGGCAAACCCAATGGGAAGAGACCATTGAGAAGACCTAGACACAGATGGGAGGATAATATTATAATGGACCTGAAAGTAATAGGGTGTAATGAGGTGGATTAGATAGAACTAGATCAAGATAGGGATAGGGTGTAATGAGGTGAACTTGATAGGACTAGCTCAAGATAGGGATAGGGTGTAATGAGGTGTACTGGATAGAATCAGCTCAAGATAGGGTGTAAAGAGGTGGACTGGTTAGAACCAGCTCAAGATAGGTATAAGGTGTAATGAGGTGTACTGAATAGAACTAGCTCAAGATAGGGATAGGGTGTAATGAAGTGGACTGGATAGAATTTGCTCAAGGTAGGAATAGAGTATAATGAGGGGGACTGGATATAGCTAGCTCAAGATATGGATAGGGTGTAGTGAGGAGGATTGAATAAAACTAGCTCAAGATAGGGATAGGGTGTAATGTGGAGCTGCTTAACATTATAGAAAGACATTCTGAAAATTGAAAAATGACACCTGGACACGAGAATCGAACCCGGGACCTCTGGCTTAGTACGCCAATGCTCTAACCACTGAGCNAGTAATCCCCACTAATAAGCATAAATAATAGCTCTGGCTATTAATTCTTAATATGTGCGATCCCGTACAATTTAATAATTGTGCAAATTGGCAGCGTAATGCCACTACCGAGTCGCAGATGGCGGCGTTATCCGATGGCTTGTGATATTAATATAATCACATATTTGTAGCCGACGATTTCTGCTAAGTCCATCATAGACTCTGCCTTAAAATATGAGTGAAGAATGACCCAGGGCACGAGACGAATCCTGGATAGCTCAGTGGTTAGAGCATTGGCGTACTAAGCCAGAGGTCCCGGGTTCGATTCCCGTGTCCAGGTGTCATTTTTCAATTTTCAGAATATGATATCTAGGTGGAGTGATCCCCACTAATAAGCATAAATAATAGCTCTGGCTATTAATTCTTATTATAGAAAGAGATGAAAATAACCACCGTCGTCATGAATGCAAGCCTGCAGAATACCGTACTCTTTCAAAAATATCCAGGGTTTGTCGGATTCAAGAGAACAACACGGAATAACCCACAGAAAATACCTGGTCAAAATATCTATAGATATCGAGACTGGTATATAAACAATTTGGTGGAATCACTTGGCTGTAGCTCATAAACAAGGTCAAATGGGGCACATGTTTGTACGGGCTTTTTTCATTGGTTTTGTGTCCCCTGTCTACCGCTGAGGTGGGCCCCAAATATTACGGTACATTCTGTATATAAAGGGTCTAAACGAAAACATGTTACAAAATTTAGGGTATGTAAGGATAACAAAATAGAGCAACTCTTAATCATAAACTCTTGTCCAAAAACCCACCGTTTGCACATTGCAGACTGGAACGGTTTGGACCAAAAACAAAATGATAGCTCGTTGCATTTGCGACGTCATTATCACGTGAAGTTACTCGTCCAATATTTAACGACCACTGTAAACGTCAATAGCTTTGCTAAACAATTTTGTCTGTAATATAAACAAATAAAGAACTGCGAGAATTATTCTTATTACTAAACATACTAACAGTCTGGGACGCACACAAACGGTACCGTTTCCGAACACAAATTCCTTGATAAATTTGGTTTACTTTAGACCCCTGCAAACCCTATAACTCTGTAACGTGTATTCATTTACACCCTGTGTTTATAGCTTAGTTTGTTTGAAGTTATCTTACGTTACCTCACCAAACTTATGTGTTCCTCGTTCAGGTTTCGGTTCACTACCCTGGGCAGTGATGGGCGAGCTGTTCACCCCAAACGTCAAAAGCATGGCCTCCTCCGTGTCTGCCTCCATCTGCTGGTTCTTCGCCTTCTTGATCACCAAGTTCTTCTCCACCATCTCGGAGGAGCTGGGCAGCGATTACGCCATATGGATCTTCGGCATCTTTGCCGTCGTGGCCTTCGTGTCGGTGTTCTTCCTCCTACCCGAGACCAAAGGGAAGTCCCTGCAAGAGATACAGGCCATCCTCGGAGGATAAGACGCTCAGTGTGAATGGCACGTACTGGACAATGTCATTGGTTGTTTGTGATACTTGTTTTGTGTTCGAATGGAGGATTATAGGGGGCAGCATCTATGTATGACCTTGCCTTTAACGATTGCCCTCAAAATAATATGTATCAATATTTATACTTATTTAGAATTATGTAAATATACAATAATGTAAAATATAAGCCAAAGTTTTCTTTAAAGTCATTTAATTTGTGTATGAGGGCACGTGTCATTTTACATTTGGACTTATTTGTACCATTAAAATATAGTTGTACAATTTTAACAAGTGTGTAGTTATAAGCTATAAATAATAATAATAATAATAATAATGATAATAATAATAATAATGCGCGTCTGGGCTACATCACTCGTAGCCCAGTAATGGAAATATTAGCCAGTACTGATATACCGATGTCCAGGATGTGCCTGAATGTACTAATCGTACATCCTTTCCGTGGAGGCTCTTTACATGTCTCGATGAGATGAGGTGATGGTGATAGTGAGTATGAGGGTGATAGTGAGTATGAGGGTTATAGTTTGCTATAAGGGGTAAAACTTTCTATTGTATGCTTGTTAAGGTAAAGTGATTAATGACTGAGGCTTAAATCTAATATATCTAGACATGCATAATAAGCTAGGGCAAAGAAAGCTCATTTTTCTAGGGGGTCCGCTAGAAAATTTTACAATAACTTTAGCAGATAAAAGTTGTTATACTTATATATGAGACCCGGGTGGGGGGGTTGCATCATATTTAAGGGAGGGGGTCCGGATCCCCCAACACTCTCTTATTAGTTCATTATTTGTAATCTACCCTTGAGAGAATTTTCTCCAAAAAAATAGATATACAGTATTATTTGTTATGTCGAATACACCCAGATATCCATTTTTACAACAAATTGTTAAAGCCATTTTTGAAAAATTTCAAAATAAAAAATTCAATAAAAACACTTATTTTAAGGTCTAGAATTAAAATTTTAAATGGCTTAAGTTAATATCGTATATTGCTTAAAATTCAAGTTTGAACAAAATCCATCAAAACCATTTCATTCCATTCAACCATTCAAATAAGATTACATACCAACCATAATCCATTTCAAATTTGTATTCTCCTAAAGCAGGGTTATTTAAAAATAACCGCTATCATTGCAACCAAAAATAAAAATCAAACCTTGATCTTAAAACTTTATTTTGGCATACAAGCTAAAAGATTAAGTATATCAGCAAACAAATTACTTAATTATTTACATATAATACTATTTTTTTAGCAGCACGTCTTACTACCCGTTCGGGCAATACGCCTATATAATAATTACACCAATGTGTTTGGATTTAGGATGGTATAAATTTAGAGGATGTGAAGCCACGTTTGCATGGAGGGAGAGTGTGAAAATAATTAGTGAAAAACCACTTTGACTACACAAAACCGGGATCGATCCTCTATCTACCCGTCTTCGACAGACTATTCTATTGCGAAGGGATGATGTAGACTGGATAGAACTAGCCCAAAATAGAGATATGGTGTAATGAAGTAGACTAGATAGGACTATCTCAAAATAGGTGACGTAGTTTCTTAAGTGTGCTAGTTAATTTTCGAGTTCCTAACTCCATAGGGCAAGTAAGATAATAGTGTGTAAGAAATCAATGCTCAATGGACTTAATATATACTCGAACCTGTGATAAATTGTTCATGATCTTGTCCTCAGTAAATTTTAATTACAAATGTCAAGTTATCGATGGCCCCCTGTTTGTCTTTGAGAGTGTTAGTAATATAATTATTATTTAGCTAGGAGTTATGTAAAAAAAAAACCCCACCAACTATCAGTAATCTGATTTGAACGCTTAAAGGTCACGAAGAGGTTGGATGCGAGTGAACTGTGAATGGCGACAACGTTTGTATCGTGATGAAGTTTTGAAGTTCATCTTGTTGAAATTCTCAAGTCACATATAAGTAAAAAGGACAGTAAATGAGACACTAAGGAATAGATCTGTGTTTACAAATGGTTATAAACATCGCCATATCGAATCATCAAAGGATTGTTTATCCACGATAGTATTTTTGTAAGCTAACCGCCTTAAAATAAAAAGGTAAGTAAGCAAACTATGAAACCTAGTGTACTGATGATAGTTAAAAACCGAATTAATGGTTAAAATTTTGTTTAATATATTTTATTATTAATTACTTTAAGGCAGAAAGTATCGTAATCGTGTAAAAATGTTTTTTCCAGATTTTCATGTATCTTGCTTGATATTTGTTTGTGCTCTCGAACTAAAATAAAAGGTAAAGGGCACCGCATTAACTTTTTCCCTCTTTTATCTTAAAATAGAGACATTTACTAAAAACTTGTAAGATTTGTGAAACTAAATAATATATAATATTGAAGAAAACACTATACCAAAGAACATAAATGAAATAATATATACAGAAAAAACTTGAGAAAAAAAGAACATCTCAAAGAGCATAGCAATCAATTCATGTTTTCAAAAAGTTACATAAATATATCTGCTTATATCTCAGAAACCATTGGTTTAATAATAATATATTCCAAATAAAATACTTTTATTTTAATTAGTACTACAACTTTACGATGATAAGCTGTATCTTATCTCAAATAGTTATGGAGATATGATCAACATTGGATATTTCTGTTTATGTTAAGTAGCCTTAAGGTCAATTTCATGGGGAAACCAAGATCTGCCATTTTGTATTAAATGTAAAACAGTGCCTTGATACAAAAATATATTTGATAAGCTGAGGGTTTTATCTACAATCTTCATTATTCTAAATAATTTTGAATACCTTTATTTTGTCGATATTAATTTGACCTATGACAAAGTATAAAGAAAAATTGTACATAACTCGCATAAAACCGCAATTTGCAATAATCAAGAAAAAGAGGTAAACCCCCTTCAGTGGGTGCCTGATCTGACGCGCTACTTTCATGTTAGACTAGACTGTCTATGACGGGGAGCTCGAGGTTCGAATCTTGGTCTGGTGTAATGAGGGTTTTTTTTTTCCAAAAATTGTTTTCCACACACTCTCTCTCCACGTAAATGCGGTTACACTTTCTTTAAATATAACCTTCCTAATCCCTAACACTATCAAAGTAATTAGTACAAAAGCGTATAAACCGAACGGGTAGTAACACGTGGTGCTAAAAAATATTTTACAAATAATAGGGAACACATAAATCCATTAATGTTTGTCATGTAAAGCAAAATAAATTACGCTTGAGACGGTCCTGACCCAACTCGTAGCTGTAGATACCTAAATTCAGTAAATGTAAATTAATAATACTAATATAAATGTAAACAGAAGACCTCGCATAAAGTTAAGTTTAATTATGTTAGTAATGTTATCATTGTTACTACAGCCTTAAGAGTTCTCTTTGTAATTCAAGTTGAAATATTTACTTTAATTTCTCTTTGGATTTGAAGTTGAAATATTTATCATAATATTTATTTGGATTTGAAGTTGGAAAATCTCTCATAATTCCTCTTTGGATTAGAAGTTGAAGTATCTCTCATAATTTTTCTTTGGATTTGAAGTTGTTAAATATATCTCTTAATTTATCTTTGGATATGAATTCAAAATATCTCTCATAATTTCTCTTTGGATTTGAAGTCGAAATATCTCTCATAATTTATATTTTAATTTGATGTTGAAATATCTCTTATAATTTCTATTTGGATTTAAGGTTGGAATAGCTCTCATAATTTATATTTGGATTTGAAGTTAAAATATCTCCCATGAGTTTTCTCTAGATTTGAAATTTACATTTTTCTTTGGTAATTAAGTTAGACAGAAAATATTAATAATATTCAAGAGTACATAATATTCATATAGAATAACCACTACTCACGTGGTTTAAAATTTGAGTCTTGCATCATATGTTAAAATGTTTAAATAATAAGCAATAGGTATTCGATCGAATACGTAGAATTTTAAATACAAATCACTTGAGATTTGCTTCTAATTGAAAATACCTTTCACCACCTGCCATCTTTAATCGGATAGTTACATTTAAAAAAAAACATGTACATATATCGTTTAGACTAGGTTAAAAGTATATCCCTACCAAATTTCGTTAAAATTGGTCAACGCAATTGACAACTGTCATGGAAAAAAATCATCCCGATAAACAGAAGAAATGCCAAATATTCGAGTTAAAACAGGACCTATCTACTCTTGGGCAGTAAACATTGATGGCTATCAATCCTAACGCGAGAGTAGAATGATATTATGCGTCCATAGTTCAAGACTCCAACGTCCGTAATCAACTGAAGAATCACGAGAGACATCATTGCCTCTCTTTTGTTTATATTTAAAGGGTACAAGAGAAAAGGCGGGAAAGTCACACTACACATTTTCAAGAACAAAAATGTATATATCTCAAACCACATTTGGACCCCAGCAAATACTCTTTTTAAATTAATTTAAATGAAAGAGGCCGCTTTTAACCATAATATAAAGTGAATATAAAGGTTTCATGATAGTCTAACAGATGGCAGCACTAACTTAATTTAAGCTAAATTTGTACTTCTCCCTTTTTTCCCTTGTACCCTTCACTTTAAAAGCCAAAGCTGGTTCTCGGTCAAAGTCAAACGCCTTCGAACGAAATGTGGACGGACAGTTCACTGATATGACTGACCTTTGGCCGTTATCGGCAGTCGAACATAAATGTAGTTATTTATTTTTAGCTTTAACAAGAAAGTGTCAAGTGTTTATTTATTCATTTTTACACGCGCCTTACTACCCGACCGAATTGTAGGTATTTAACTACACTAACGGGTTAACAATTAGTGAGGCATAATTCAGAGATGTACCCCCATTTGTGTGAAGGGTGATAGGAAAACCCGTTATGATTATACGTCTTTGTACTAATTACTTTAATGCGTTAGGGATGAGGAAGGCTTAATTTAGATGAAGTGTACCTGCATTTGCGTGGAAGGAGAATGAAATACCATTTAGGAAAAACCTCCCTCAGTACAACCAACCGGGATTGAACTTTGATCTCCCTGTCATCAGCAGTCTAGTCTATTGCTAGAATGACGCCTTAGACCACGTGGCCACCGAAGCAAGTGTTTGCATCTAAGATTGACGCAACATAAGTAGGCTACTCAAAGCACTATCACTCTTAAACACTAATTTACAGAATAGAAAGAGACCGAATCACATAAACAGGTCATCCTGTGAAGCCTCTCGTTTAGATGTTATGATTACACTTACCCTCTTCCGCCGATAAGTATAAACACTAATTTTTTATTTTTGAGCCTGGAAAGAATCGAATTGAATTTCAAAATAAAAATCTTCTTCTTGTTTCATATTATAGATATACAAATACTTCCCAGGATGTATTAATTTAGATTTTATATGGCATCTTAGCTCAGTCAGTAGTGTATCTTTCGATTGATCTAATGGTACGGGGTTTGATTCCAGGCATGGAAAAATTATCATTAGTGTAATGTAACAATCCCCTTTCATAATTGTGTTGGCTATGGTGCTAGGCGCTGTGTCTGTTTTAGATTTAAGTTAATTTTTAAGTGGGTTGCTGATATATCAGTCGGCTTAGAGATTGCACGTTTAATACCTCGATCATATTTTTTTTAAATTTACATCTTTAAGGAATATTCCTACATGATCATTTTCGTGAATAAAACAAATATACTGAGTTGTAGAAAATCTTAAAAATGACAATTAATTTTATAAAACTATTTAAGATCAAAAAATAATGTTGTTACAATGTAAAACTATTTTTAGAATCCTTTGTAAATTAATAGTTTTCAAACTCTACGAATAAAACGTAAATACATTAACATGGTAAATCTTATATTGACTTTCCGTGACGTCACAGGCAAGAAACGTTAATACAAACCATCATCGGTAAATTTCGAATCCGGGGTAGTTATGTGAAACTAATTTTTGATCCAAACCCAGCTTCCGAATATTTTATTTGTTGAGTGGGTCACAATTATATTTTATCTTTTTATTTCAGGGATTATAAAAATGTCTGGACGCTACATCCTGAGGGAAGAGAACAGTCGGACGATCTTAAGGTTGCCGTCTGACAACTCAGAGTCCAGTAAGGGACCTCAATACCTGGCAGCTGCGCTAGGTAACATGTAAACATATGTGACGGTTTCAGTGGTCTTGGTGTAAAGTGCTTTCCTCAAGAAATTAATATCCTGAGTTCAATACCCGGACCGAGATCAACGGATTTTTACCGAGCTATGAGAGTCCGTACCACAAATTCTCCAGATGGGAAGTAAAGCCATTTGTTCCCGTTTAATGTAAAAGATCCCTAGAAGGTATATTAGATACCTTTCCGGTAAAATCAATAAGCTCTTTCTAGCACTTTCAGGAATACTTTATTACGTGTGATTCCTCCCAGATGGTGTGGGTGGGTGTGTCACTAACTAGCCGAAGGCCTGAGTGCACTTGCTGCTTCGGATGAATGAGGTAGCACACCAGAACCTTTGGGCTGTAAACTCATTATTATTTATACACAGAATGTTCCGTAACATGTGGGACCCGTTTCACCGGTGGGCAGAAGACTAAAAACAAATTTAAAAAAAGCTAATATAAAGATGTAGCCTATTTGACTTTGTTTACGAGTTAGTCATGTTTGTGCTCCAGTAATGTGGAGCTGCTTTGCGTTATAGTAAGTGAAGGACCAAACAGAAAAGCTATTATATATAATAGTAACGGATACAGCCACATCTAAATATAATAGTATTTAAATTGATGACACCTAAATACGGTAATCCAACCCGAGACCTTTTTCTCGGTGGTTAGAATATATTCTGTTAGTGTCTTGTTTCAAAGTACGCTACCAGCAGGTTGTAATCTGAGTCAATGTCGGATCCTGGCAATGTTTTCCCATCCTTCACTCCATTCCTGAAGCGTTGTTTGACAAGGATGTAGTCCAGTTGTACCTGCGGATGTCTTCACATCCTTCACTCCATTCCTGAAGCGTTGTTTGACAAGTATGTAGTCTAATTGTATCTGCGGTATGTCTTCACATCCTTCTCTCCATTCCTGAAGCGTTGTTTGACAAGGATGTAGTCTAGTTGTACCTGCGGATGTCTTCACATCCTTTTCTCCATTCCTGAAGCGTTGTTTGACAAGGATGTAGTCCAGTTGTATCTGCGGATGTCTCTATGAATCTTCCATGTACACAGTTTTGTTTTCCGTTATTTGTCTCCCCCATTCCATGTGTCCCCATGACCTTCTGCTCCTGTCCTTTTCCAGCCACACTGTTCCGATGTTCAATGATGACGGTGTTCACCTTCTTTCTCCCCTACCCTTGAAGGATTACTTCAATTTCATCATATATGAGTATTTCTTTTACCTCGACATCATTGTGGTTGGTCGCTGTCATGGACGCTTGTACTATCAAAATATCCACTGGCTCATCGTTTAATTTCACAAACATGGATCTAGCATTTTAACACATCACTTTAGTAACACTTTTCACTACTTAATTTTTCATCCCTATTGCCATTCCTCTTTCTGTGCTCTTTACACCTGAATAGAGCATTGTGTAATTTTCCGACAATATTTTACCTTGGTATTTCTACTGGACTTCACTTAAGACCAATATGTTCATGCCACACCTTTCCATTTCCATTTTCAGATTTTCCAGTTCCCCAACCCTTTGCATCTTTCTTACGTTTCATGTTACTATACTGAAAGCGAAAGCTTTATTTGTTTGTCGCTCCCTTTGAAGAAGTCCCCACCTGGAACTCAAAAAGGGGGACTGGTTTACTTCCGGAATTTTTTTTACCCGAAGAAGAGCCGTCTTTGGGTTTGTTTCTTTGACAAAAGGGGGTTTTCAGGAGGAAAGTAGTGTGGCAGTTTTCCCTTTCCCTATCCACACCACAGCACCACGGCCGAACTACAACTCCATGCCAGCCCACCAATGGCTGTTCTGATTTGAACTATCTCGAGAACAATTTGCTCTGTGGCTCAAGTCGATCCTGATACTGGTGATTCCTTGTAGCAGCACGTAGCCCTGTGCAGGAGGCCGCGATATTCCCCACGTCACTGGGTCCTTACAGAACTTAGCCGCCACCAATCTTACCGCAGCAGTTGGGAAGCCGTCGCATTATCAATGCCGTTGCCGAGCTCCCCTCCCTACGTCTAACCTTGTGTTAAGCTTTAATCATGTGGACTCATAGACAGCCATCGCCATCTGGTGTCCCATGAGCCAGGTTAAAGAATATATATAAGACCATGATGTCAAGGCTTTTTATAAACATTATTTTTATTATAGTTTAAAAATACTATGTATAACTAAATCTGGTCTAGGGGTAAGGTGTCAGACTTCTGTGCTGAGGGTCCGGGGTTCAATCCTCGGTCCCGGCACAGATTTATCTGATTGCCAAACCCTTCCTTCACCTCTGACAAGACGTGTATTAATCACAACTTGTGAATGTGAGGAATACCAGGCCTCTACCGTGGTTCGGATTCCACTTTAAACTGTAGGTCCTCCATTTCATCTCACAATCACCCTACCATTGCACATTAGCGTAAGTGCGTATAACCCGAACGGGTAGTAAGACGCGGTGCTAATAATAATAATAATAATAATAATAATAATAGTTACAGAAACGTTATTGGTCAAAATTGAAGGTCTTGTATTCGTTTTTCAGCTACAATCGGTGCCTTCGTCGCCGGGACTTTCATGTCATGGACCTCCCCAGCCCTCCCCTTGCTGCAAGCCAACAACAGTGTGCCCTACATCACCAGCGAGGAAGGGTCCTGGATCGGATCCCTCCTCAACTTGGGGGCCTTTATTGGGGCGATACCCGCCGGCATCCTAGCCGACCACATCGGGCGCCGGACGACGCTGTGCGGCCTGGCCGTACCTTTCTTCATCTCGTGGCTGATGATCGCCTTCTGCAGTTCCGCCCTGGAGCTTTACGTCGGAAGAATTGTGGGTGGCATGGCTGTGGGCGCCGTCTCCGTCGTGGCACCCATGTACATCTCGGAACTCGCCGACAGTAAAGTGAGAGGTGCCCTGGGGACCTTCTTCCAGCTTCAGATAACCGTTGGCATATTGTTTGGGTATCTCGTCGGCATGGTGGGGGACCACCGGGTCCTTGCTTTCATCCTGTCTGTCCTTCCTGTCGTCTACTTTGTCTCTTTCATCTGGATGCCCGAGTCTCCTGTCTATCTTCTCAGCAAGGACAAACTGAATGAGGCCAAACGTTCCTTACAATGGTTCCGGGGGTCAAAGTACGACATCGAGGACGAGATGGTGCGAATGGTGGAATCTTCTGGAGATTCTCAGAAGAGGAAAGGGGGGCTCGGAGAACTCTTGTCTAACCCCGTTACGAGGAAGGCGTTCACGATAGCCCTGGGTCTGATGACTTTCCAACAGCTCAGTGGGATAAACGCTGTCATCTTCTATACGGGGCAGATATTCGACCTAGCGGGCAGCTCCATTCCATCCACCACAGCGTGTATCATCATCGGGGTGGTACAGGTATTGTCTCACCTCGTAGATTAGAAATATTATCACTAAACAATGGTGTGGAATGTTACCAGAGCAAGCAAAGCTAATAGTTACTGTACCTGTGAATTACTCTAATCACCCCGTAGAGAATTCATTTGACCAGGTATCAATAGAAATATATTCCCATTTGAGGTGTGCTCATGCAGTTTGAGTTTTTTTATCTAAATATATGTTGAAACACACATTATTTTAAATTTAAGACTACTGAAAAGTAAACTTTTAAAATTCCAACACCAGCTCTACTTCCTATTTACCTAACCACCAATAAAACTTAGCCCTGAAAGGAAATGACTAAACTGAATTTGGATTATATTAATTTTTTCTTGAAATACCACATGTCCTTCTTAGGTTATTGTTCTTTTATAAGATGATAATGGCCTGTCCTTTGGTTATTTTTCTTTTTACTTTCTCGCTATCTTACAGGTAGAGAAATGATTGTAATCGTCAAAAAATTCTAACTCGAGATTTTGATGACTCGGAAAAAAGGGTTTTTGAATTTCCGTCTGTCTGTCTGTCTGTCTGTCTGTCTGTCTGTACCTCCAACTAGAGCCTAAACTATTTTACAGACCAGGCTAAGACTTGGTATCTAGGGTTTTCATAGGGTTGCCCCGAGGGTTTTTGGAATTGGATATCCAACCCTAAAATAATTAAGGGTAGTTTACTGAAGGTCAAAAAGAGAAAAAGTCAATTTTCTCAAAATCGGCTCTAACGATTTTGATTAAATTTCATTTCTAAACATTTATAAATAATCCAAACAAAATGGATACCCTCCGCATTTTGGCAAAATGATTTCAAGGGCTTCGGTATGATGCGTAAATTATTACTTTCTATCATTACTCCGAAACTATTTGAAATATGAAATTACTTATCATTGCAAATATGTAGATCTGTTTATAATACAAATCTTTTATTCGAAATATATTTTTATAAAACCAATAACTTTCAAGCTATACGCAAATACATATATTTTTTAACTTTTCGAAAACTAAAGGTAAAGTATTGCGACCGTAAAGAAAATCTAAGCCGACATGCTGATAGATGTTCACGTCTCATGACCCCCCCAAACCTTAAAAAGTGGTTTTTGCAAAGCCGTCTGTCTGTGTGTTTGTGTAACCCTTAAATTAAGAGTAGATTAATAAAAATTGAAAAGAGAAAAAATCTATTTTCTGAAAATCTGCTCTAACGATTTTGATTAAAATTTATATCTAGACGTTGATTAAGATCAGTAATAAAATCGTTGCTTTCATTTTACTATGAAATGAATTTTAGTGTACTTTACAGAAGCGTAAATTTCCGTATCTCCGCAACTATTTGAGATACTAAATGACTTATCATTGCAAAATTGTAGTACTATTAAAAATAAAAAACTTTTATTTGAGATGTATTTTTATAAAACTAATAGTTTCTGAGATATTCACAAATATATTAATACAACTTTGTGAGATTTAGTTGTAAATTGATACTACTTAAGTTTTACCGCAATAATTCTCCAATGCCATAGAGTAATTAAATATAAGTCTCTCAAAAAGCTATATTATTTTTCCTTAAACCTCTTAGGAGAAATGTTTGTACAGCAATGATCTATCTCCATTTTAGACTCAATAGTCAATATTTACATTTTTTATTGGTCAACATTTATAAATGTGGAATCTAATAGCAATGCTATGATCTGATCATACAAATGAGGACAATAATTCTTTAAAAATAAAATCACAAAATTTAAAACCGGGACTCAAAAAATGTTTTACATAAGTATAGTGCTTGGACTTTCTAGTGTATATTATCTCGTTTCACATATATTACGAATTTTGATTAAATATCTCCATTTTTAAATAATAGAGCGAGAGAGTCCGTGCGGAGTTCCGTACCATTTATTTTAGGTTATGGTGGCCTGTCCATGTGTTGGTGTTATTTTTCAAGATGCTATAAATATCAGCTTATGGAGGTTATATTTTTGCTTACGGTGATAACAACCTCACCTTCTGAAGGCTGTGCTCTTGTTAAAGGTGATAACAACCTCGACTTCTGAAGGCTATGCTCTTGTTAAAGGTGATAACAACCTCACCTTCTGAGGGTTATGCTCGTATTAAAGGTGATAATAACCTCACCTTCTGAGGGTTATGCTTGTGTTAAAAGTGATAATAACCTCACCTTCTGAGGGTTATGCTCGTGTTAAAGGTGATAACAACCTCACCTTCTGAGGGTTATTCTCTTGTTAAAGGTGATAGCAACCTACGTGTCCACCCTCCTCGTCGACAGGGCTGGTCGGAGAATACTTCTCCTGATCTCAGACTCCGTCATGGCCCTCTGTTTGGGCGTTCTTGGGGCCTACTTCCACCTCCTCAACAACAACTACGATACCAGTGACGTCAGCTGGGTCCCCATCGTCAGTGTGGCCACCTTCATAGTCGTGTTCTCCCTAGGGTTCGGCCCCATCCCCTGGATAATGCTCGGCGAGCTGTTCCCGGCCAACGTGAAGGGGATTGCTAGTGCAGTGGCAGCTGCGTTCAGTTGGATACTCTCGTTCGCCGTCACCAAGGCCTTCCAGAACATGACAAGCTCCTTAGGAGAAGACATAACTTTCTGGGTCTTCACTGGGATCTGCGTCATCGGGACTATATTCGTTTTTGTCATGGTACCTGAGACCAAAGGGAAGGATCTGAATAAAATACAAGAGGAGCTCTCAGGAAAACCTAGCAACGTTGAATTGAAAATGGTCGAATCCGATGACGGGCTCAAGACGGAAAAGATAATTTTCCATCTCCCAGACTGAATAAGTAACAAAATGTGATAGTAGAGGAAATAATATGTTTCTGGGACACTTTTTTTTTTGGCAAGATGGTGGCACCACTGCACTAGCCGTTACCATAGTAACCTTGCTATACACAATTCATGTTCATGGGTGCTACCATCTTGCTTAAGAAATACCTGAGAGGCATTTCATTTCCTTTAATTACGTTTCAGACTTATTTTATGAAATAAAAATTTAATGATCTCCAATGGTGTGTGAAATTAACTTTTAAATACGAAGCAATTTCGAAGCAGAGCTTGAAACATGTGAAGCAATGTTGAGGATGAGACTTTTGTTGTTGCTACTTAGCACTACTTTCAAATTTTTAACTATTCAGGAAATGTATCTAGGTAAGGAGGAAGGTTAAACTAAAAAAACAATGTCCACTACATTGTTTTGCGCATTTATTTATGAATGTATCTATGCTTGCGCTATATATGTCATTTAATCACCAGCCTGTGTTAAAAGAAAGTTTAGTAGCTCTTATAAAAATAATAATATAAAATATGTCATATTTAATTAGATATTTCTATGCTGTTCATGATATATTGAAGTTCCTTCTTCCATATAAATGTTTCGAAGATTATTTTGAGTGTTGAAGATGAATAGAAGAACTTACCTTCGACTTCAACATTTCGATGCTTCACACACACACACACACACACACACACCCTTATGAGGTTTATATCTCAGCCATTTTAGTGTCTTTTTGTTAACCAGGGTGAACAAAGCTGGCTATAGATGCATCTGTGATAGGTTCTTTCTCACTTACTATTTCTACCGATCAAGCATTTGCTTTGCTTTACATGTGAAATGTATGTTCATTGATACCTGACCAATGAGTTTGCTTTAAATGGATGATAACATACCACGGGCATAGTTTAAACAACCTCTACTTAACCTGGCAGCGCTCCACAACACATTGATGATCTCAAAAATAGCTGATCAGCAACAAGTATCCTAGAGAAGAATATACAGCTATTTTAGTTCAAAGTATACTGGCATTAATAAAACTATAAGATGTAAATACAATACTTTCTCTCTTATATGTAATTACATTCACTGCCGTCTCGTGGCTTGCAGACAAGGCTCCGGGGGACTGTAGGCCTATTAGTAAACTATTCTATTTCTCTCTATATATATAATATCCATGTTATCAAACACAATAATATAGTAAGATTATAAATATGCATTGTCTTTATAGAGCAATGTTCATACTAGATGGGAGATAAAAGCATTAATCAAAGTTATATTCATTTCAAGCGAAGCAGTGTCTGGTAACAAACCCACGAGCCGCCACTAAATTCACTTTATCGAAAAAAAATCATTATTTTCAATAAAACAATATTATCAGTTTATTTAAATCAAAATATATCATCTTTCTCCATCTGATACAAGGTTGTGTTTTTTTTAATGAATACGTAAACCTGGTTTGCTATCTGTTCTAAAAGTATGGAATAGGTTTTATTATTTTTCATTTTTTTAAATACAAGGTTTTTTTCAATACATCTAAACATGTTATCATACATTTTCAATCTTTTCTGATTATACTGATGATCAATTTGTCATATTTTCAGTACATTATGTAATTAAGGATTGTTTAATTGCTACGTGTAGAAGGTAAGAGCTTCAAATTAAAACAACCCACATTAATAAAATCTCAAATGTGTATAAGGTTGTATCATATTATCAAACAGTTTAACATTATTTTTTATATAAATAACTATTTGACACATCATTCATGGAATAATTCACCAGGATTCCCACCCCATGGATGGATTTTTACTGGCAGGATAGACGATAGCAAACCTATAAAAATGTTACATTTCGAAATTTTAAAAAATGCCTTTGAAAGATAGAACATAACGAATATCAAAACAATATCCCTATTTAGAATTAAACTATTATTATCAGCCAGAACAATGGCTATTTTTAGTTTTAAGCAGAAATTGTTCTTTAAAAGACAAAGATTTTGATTGTGAATCCAAGTGGTGTTTTAAGAAAATCATGTTTCACGCAATATTACAGAAAAAGTGTTACTAAAAAGATTTCTAGAAACAAATGAAATTGTGTCCATTTCATATTCTATTTAAAAACACATTTGGTGGGGACATAGGGAACGCGATAAAATATAAGTAGTTTTTCAGCTTTTATATAATAACCTTTTTTTGATCAAAATAATGGTGTTCTGGAATTTAATGACTACTTTTTCTCTATATTTAAAAAGTTTATCATCTAATGCTGCTCATGACAGATATTCAACAACTGTTGATATCACCATGTGAAGGAAATTAAACTCTATGTTTTTATTGAAGCGATATTTAATTTATTTTGCGCTAATTTTTTTTTATAAAACCTTCAATAACACTGACCTTTACTCGCGTTCAATACCCCCCACCCTAACCCATTTTCTTTTAGATATAGATCCTTCATCAAACACTTTAAAATTCTTATGAGTATTCCTCGATTTTGAAAAGGTTTTAAATTATTCTAGAACTAAGGTTAAAATTATCATGAGAGATAATATTGTATAAACCTCCATTGAATGTTAAAATTGATCTACTTTCTATCAATTAAAAGCAGTCTCACTATTTGAGGTATATACTGATGCTTCTTTGCTTAGTACACAATATTTCCAAAAAGAGATTGTGTAGTTCCCTTTATCAGTGGGCGCCCGCGACTATAAAGTAAAAACTGTTTCACGTTTAAACCTTACAATTAATCTCACTACTTTCAGTTATTTTTTAAACAGTTTTTTAGCGTAACATTATGAACACAATAAGGTATTCTATTAAAACATTAAGTTATATGGGATTAAAGTATATTTTGGAGATGGCATTGTTTTTGAATTCAATAGTTCTTTGAACATGAAAAGGAGGCTCTAAAACGGTTATCTCCCCTATTTCATTGGTACTTTGTTCTTAGCTCGCAATGTAGGTCAAAGATCAATTTTTTTCCATATAAAATATCTGTGAACTTAATATCTTAAAACATTATAAGAATATAATTCTATCCTAAGATATAATCCTGTCGAGAAACTAATTTGGACAGATCAAGTTTACCTATCTAGTTGTCAACAGTCGACATTATGCTACACAACTCCCCAAATATTTTTATTGGTGGTTTTCATTGTCCATTACAAAACCTCCTCTTTTTATGAGACTGCATTATTTTCGCTTTGCTTGCGTTTGTATTATAAACAAAAATTATTTACTTGTCAAATAAAATTAAGTTTCACACAATTCAACAGAATGCATTATGAAGCTAAGAAAAACGCTCTTACAATTAATTTTACATAACTAGCGAATACCCGCCTCGGTGGCGTAGTTGACTAACGCGCTAGTCGTGTTGAGCTCGACTGCCGAGGACGGGGAGATCGAGGTTCAAATATCGGTTGGGTGAACTGGGGGTGGTTTTTCCTAAATGGTTTTCCACTCTCCCTCCACGAAAATGCGGGCTCACTTCCTCTAAATTCAACCTTCCCAATTCCTAATCCATTAGCGTAATTAGTACTTAAGCGTATAACCCGAACGGGTTGTAAGACACGGTGCTAAATAATAATAATAATAGTAACTAGTGAATCTTAGAAGACGGAAATAACCTTTTAGTTAGGGATGTAGCGGTATCAAGTATCATATTCGTAAATTTGATCAAATGACACCTAGACACGGAACCCGGGACTCTTGGCTTTGAGCGCCAATTATCTACCATTGAGCTATCTAGGAATAGTCCCGTGAGCAAACTATGCCTTAAAACTATGAGTAGAGAAAGACCTTAAGCAACAGACGAAACCTGGATAACTCAGTGATAGAGCATTAGCACGCTAACCCAGGAGTCCTGGGTTATATTCCAGTGTCTAGGTTTCATATTTCACATTTATGAATAGAATGCATTATATCATACTTACAGTGTAATATAAATGTGAACTCTAAATGCAAATCTTTGTTGTGGTTTTTAACGGATATTGAGCCAATCAAATACTAGAGCGGTCAAATGTATGTGTTGAGGAAGATATTTATATATACAACTGAGGGGAGGATAAAATATGTATCTGACAATTAAAAGAAGGACACAGCTAAGACTTGATTCTGATAACGTTGACAAAATATTTAATACTCTCCTTTAACATAAACCATCTCTTACGTCTAATCAGGTTATTACGATATATTTTTATTTTAACTCTTCACGAATATTATGTTGAACGCAAAACAGAACAAGAAAAGTACGAATCCCTGAAGAGTTCCAAAAGAGGGCTTGGAGCATAAAAACTGGCTTCCATCTAAGAATAACCTCTTTACTCTATAGAACTATTTTATGTCTGACATTTGTTCCTTTTAGTTCAGCGGCAGCAGTGTTAGGGGTGACTTATGTTCTTATTTGTTCAGCGGCAGCAGTGTTTATTGTGACTTATGTTATTATTTGTTCAGTGGCAGCAGTGTTTATTGTGACCGATGTTCTTATTTGTTCAGCGGCAGCTGTTTATTGTGACTTATGTTATTATTTGTTCAGCGGCAGCAGTGTTTATTGTGACTTATGTTATTATTTGTTCAGCGGCAGCAGTGTTTATTGTGACTTATGTTATTATCTTTTCAGCGGCAGCCGTGTTTATTGTGACTTATGTTATTATTTGTTCAGCGGCAGCAGTGTTTATTGTGACTTATGTTATTATTTGTTCAGCGGCAGCAGTGTTTATTGTGACTTATGTTATTATTTGTTCAGTGGCAGCAGTTAAGGGTGACCTATGCTAGAATGTATTCAGTTGAAGCAGTTTAAAGTGTGAACTGTGTTCCTATTTTTATTGTGAAAGTAGTTCTGTTTCTACCCTTGTATTTTTTCTTAGCACTCCTTCCAAAACAAAAAGAATGCAATTATACTACAAAAATAAGTCTCCCTTGTATATAAATTTAGACATTTTTCTCGTTTTATGCAAAAATATTAAAAACAATACTTAGTTTGAAGACATCACAAAAGATTTGAAATCCTTATTAGACGAGTTGACAAGTGTAACAACTTAACTTTATTGATTTAAAAGATTTTTATTGATTTTTACAAAGCCTAGACAAAAAAAAACCTAGACAAGATAAAGAAATAAATATACTATTAACATACTCTTGTAAATATGATTGTTATATTCCTCCAAAATAATGAAAATGATGATGGTCTATAAGAGCGTTTTGCAATGTCATCATTTAGTAAAAGCTATGGATTTATTTCAACATATTTGATAGCTACAAACACGTATTTGCTAAAATAATAGTTTCTTCTTGTGAATAATTTCAGCGTTAGCGTTTTTCTCGACGACAAATGTATTCAGACATAAATTTTAAAAAATTTCAAATATAATTAACCTTAGCCTTAATATCAACTTTTTAATATTTTGTAAAAATTATTTTTGTAAAAGCTTCTGAAACTAATTTACATGATTTAGGAAAAGATGTATTTACTAAATACTAAGCAATAAAATGAAATCTCACTCATACTTCAGTATGTGGCGGCGTGACCTTTGATCCAGGACAAAAGTACTTTTTATAGCACCGCGTCTTACTACGCGTTAGGGTTATATGCCTATGTAATAATTGCACTAATGTGTTAGAGATTAGGAAAGCTTAATTTAAAGGAAGTGTACCTAAATTTTCGTGGAGGGCGAGTGGGAAACCATTTAGGAAAACTACTATCAGTGCACCCGACCGGGATCGAGACTCGATCTCCCCGTCCTCGGCAATCTAGTCTACTGCGAGAGTAGCACATTAGACCATGCGGCCATTGAAGTGGGTTAAAAATAAGTATTACTATATTAGCAGACATTCACTTAAGGGGGAGGTGTTGGTAAACGAACAATTATAGTGCCTGACTCTGACTTGGAAGTCCGGGGTTCGAATACAAGCCTGGTGTCTCGGGGATATAGCCTAGCCCTAATGGTGTTTCCCACTCTCCATCCAAATGAACATTGGTTCGTTTTCTTTTACCATTCATTGTGGTTTGCTTTTAATAAAATTAATATATTAAATCAGTGATATTTATCACCAAGGTCTGTACTTAAATAACCTAAAAATTATCAAAAAATGACTTTAAACTTTAAAAAGATGAACAAAAACTTTTAGTGTATACACAAGACTAAATCAAACATCCACTATAAAAATAGAAATTAAAAATTTATATATGCGATGCCCTTAGCAACTAAACTCATGCTTTCTGCTAAGTATAACATTAATTTACAAATATCTGCTTTATAAATAATATTTGCATTCTGCATCCCCCCCCCCNCCCGAACGCAACCCTCTCCAGTCTAGTTGCAGTCTCAACAGGAATGTGTTTTTTTACAAAAATACAAGCAAAGAGGATACAAAGTTCATTGACTACATTATCCTCTTTTTAGACAACTGTGTGATTTAAAATATGTGTTTGTGTGTTTATGCATTTTTAAAATATAGATAATTTTTAAAAATATACTAATTGAACATAAATCCCTAAAAATAATAAAATATAACCTAAAAACCCCAAAATTATAAAAAAAATATAAAAATGACTCATATAAAACCTTTCCACAGCCAGTGGAGCATGAACATAATTTATGTATACGTGAGCATTGGCTGTGATATACCACCAAAAAACAAATCATCAACATCTGGGTCCTGCTCATCGCACTAGCACTAACGAGCACTAAAATCACTTTAGTGTCGCTCTAATGTCAGTTTGTAGATTGGGAGGGAAGGAATATAGGCAGTATCAGACTGACTAGAAATGTTTGCATAGTGTGTGTGGTCTGATTATGAAATATTTTCCCCTTAAATTGAAGTGGCACCCTTAAGATCAGTCACTATCTATATCAAAAAAGAGGCCCTTGGTCACATAATAGTCATAGATGGGTTGAATCCTATATTTCTCGAGTCCCGATCTTGAATTCGATTCTTTAAAAATATACACTTTTAGTCAAAGCGAAAATATTTCAAATTTAAATTTAAAATATATTATTTAAAGTTTGACACCACTGACAAATGCCTATTTTGTATGTCACGTATGTTACGTCATAAACAATAAAGACAACACTTTCTTTGTTAATTTAATTGTAACAATACAATTCTGTTATTTTTAGTTATTTGTTTATCCTCCCAACCACACAATTCAATTCCTTTTACCAATTACTTACTACTGGGTGTCTACTGAGTTGGACAAACCAAAATTAGTGACTTTTTGGTGACCTTTTATGACCACAACATTTCTTCGGTAAACGATTTAACATTATATAATGCATAAATAGGCATAATGCACTCATACGCAACATTAAACTTTAACTAGATGGCGAACGTTAACCTTGTCTTTGGTATCATGGTAAAAAACAATCGGGCGGTTAGCGCATGGCATCATGGGTAGTGGGTAACTTGACATTCGACGAGTTTGCGTTGTTACGATGCGCGGGAAATTCAAACAACGATATTTTCGTGACTTTTCAAGGACTTTCGTTATCTTTTTTGCAATTATTAACTTTTTCGTGACTTTGGTGACTTTCGTGACCCAGTAGACACCCTGTTACAAATGTTATATCAAGTCAAGTTCTTCATAATTGTATTTAATACCTTTTTAGAGATTTCTACGCAACTTGAATACCATAGAAATCGAGGAATAGAATATCTTAGCACCCCATTTCTGATAATAATCATAGTAAAGTATCAACAGAAATGAAAATGTTTTATTACAACTACATCTACTTTTATAATTTAATAGAAGCAGTCTTGCTACACTAGATAATAATACCCTGATTGTGATTGTGCCTAAATAAACAGTCGAACAACAGCGGCCGGTCCGAACAAAGTCCTCATTTCAATCAATACACTATGACAATAATAGTTGCTATAGCTCTTGCAAGGTACAATTTACTGAAAATCAATCAATCAATTAATCTCCTGACTAAACTATTATTTACAAAAAAATATAGGAAATAAGTTTATGCACATGTTAATATAAGTAATATTTTATTTTAAAATTATCTAAATAGGAACAATAATAAAAAATAATAATGTTCAAACATTAACTTGAACAGCTACTGGTTTTTTTTAAAAAAAAAGCCCTCAATGTCCTTAATTTACAAATGCAACACAAAATAACAGGATAGTTGTATATTGGGTGGACTCCTTATAATAATGGAAGATTAACAAAATAGTAATTTAAAAATTTACTATGAAATTATACTTGTTACTTACAGGAATTATTGAATAATTAAAGTAACATAGTAGTATATCAATTAAAATAGGAATAAACTTACGAAATAAAACATGTTATTTTAAATACAATTTGATAATGGGCACCCTTTGTTTTCTCAACTTATTTACTTGAAAATCTATTAATAATATCACATTGTAGATAAACTATAAACAAATTTAGTGATTGTGCTTTAATATCAAAGAATAAAATATATTCTTTACCAGAGGTATAAGTATACTTTAATTTGATTTTGTCTATCTTTACTTATCTTGTTTAATTACTTAAATCGGTCTAATGATGTAATTAGGATAGTTTTGTGGTTATCCCAATTACTCGGCAAGACTAAAATTATCTCCATACCAAGCAAGATTTATCACTTCCTGAACCTAATTGAAATCTTATCAAGGCGATCAGACAGCTAATTAAAACACTTCTAAAGTGTTTCTTCCAACAGTATTTTTAAGAACTAATTCACTACTCACCACAACTAATTCTTGATCTAATCTCTTAGAGTAAGATAAAAACTGTAATGTAATTTGTGAAAGAGATTTTTAAAATGAAAAATATTAACTTCTGGTTATTTTTTTATTTCAACTGTATAGGGAATAGTAATATGGTAAAACAATCAGTGGCGTATCGTGGAGGATTACCAGTTGAAGCAGAGCTTGTTCAAACTGTACTTGCAAAATGTTCCGCCCTATCTGGTCCCCATTTGACCAACAATACATTGACTCTGCTCTACAAACCTCAGATGGGAATTAATTTTTGCTCTTTCCAATGATTGTTTTACTGAGTGATTATAACCAAGGTTCAACCCCCCCCACCCTCCCATGTAATTTAAGGGATCCCCTATGGTGGTCCTTGTATATTTATAAAAACTTTTATTGGCTAAAGGTATAGTAAAAATTTTCTGGTAGACACCCTCTCACTGCCTTAAACAAACTTAGTTTTTTTTTCACCCTTGATGAGAACATATCACAGGGACAGTTTAAAACTAACTACGCTTACCCTGGCAAAGCTCCACGAGACGCCACTTAAAACCATATATTTGCTTCGAATTTAAAAAAAAAATCTCTTGAGGAAAGTAAATCCCCATTTAGATTGAACGCTTATTTTCTCAAAGAGGTGCAGTGATTTTTATATGCAATTAAGACTCTCTTAAATTGGAGAAAATGGGTAAAAAACAAACCAGTTGAAAGAAGTTACTCGTTATTAGTGATAGTTTAAAATATGAGCTTAAAAAAATAAGAGCTAAAAATAAGTACCTACCACAGTAAGGTTTATTTAACGACATGTCATTAGGTGGTAGTTGATAATTTATTCACGAAAATTATTGTTGTAATAATTTCAACCCCAGTGGTCTTGGGATTGCTCTCCTCAGGAACCGATCTTCGTGGGTTCAAGCCCAGCTAAGATCAACGAATGTTTCTTGAACGATAAAAATTCTTAGCACAACTTCCTTCGGAGGGGAAGTGAAGCCATCGGTCCCATGTCGATTGTGGTATGTAAAAGAACCTTAGAAGTGTTGTGAAAATACCTTCCCCGGCGCAATTGGTGGGCCCTTTCGCGTTCACTCATATAAATTCAGTGTGGAAGGCAACGGGGAACCACCATAATTCCTTAACTCCCCTAGTACATGAGATTTACACCAGATGGTGCAGGCAGCACTAACCAGCCAAAGGGATGAGTGTATGTCCAGCTCCGGATTGATAGAAATCACATCAAACCAAAGTTCGGGCTGTTGACTTGAGGTGGGGTGGAAGGGGACGCGAGAAAAGACCAGTGTTTTTGCAGTTTTTTATGGCAAAATCTTTTCTGCTTATCCTGGATTCACTCCACGGCACTACACTGCTACCAGGTTATTTATATTCTAACTGAGACTATTCTACCTGGATAGCCTATTCAAATCTAAGATTTACATGACAGGACAGAGTAAAACTGAATGGATAAATTTACAAAATTACTAGACATCACTTTTTGAAACACACCAGTGACAGTCATCCACAAGATTCAGTTAAAAAAAATTACAAAACAATGAGAGTCAACTAATCAAGTCACTAAAGCAACAAGACTACGGATGTATCTACTTAGACTTGGATCGGGGGAAACCCAAGTTGTTTGTACTGTATTCTCTAATCTCCTGGTAGGGGGATTAACCTGATGGCAGACCACGGGGAGCAGTTGGAGACCTCTTTGGTCTAAGGTTCGACTCTCTGCCAGATGAATATCCATGTGTGGTATGAGTGTGAGTCAGGCTCTGAAAGTCACAGTGTTGTTGTTAAATGCCTGCACTGGACGACTCAGAAGACGTTCTTTGCCAACTGTAGTTTCCACACCGACATGGGCCTCTTGAACACGGTCACCTGGCCCTGCTCCTTCCCACCTAATAGGAACACGTACAGGGCCACGGGAGGGACCATGGAGAAGTGACCCTGATCTTCGATCTCCAACGGGCTGGCCGCTGACTGGGTTTTCTCTGCGCGGCTAGCGCTACTCGCGCGGCACTTCTTTCTTCTATCCAGACCCCCAGAGGGGGCCAGAGCTAGGTACTGCGGGGGGTTACGGCCCGCAGGGGGGGTGGCCAGAGACGGCGGCTGGTCCATGTTCTGTAGCTCCACCAACTCATCAGCGCAAAACTGACGGCTGATACTCCTCCCACTCGCGTCCTCAAGCACGCTGTCAGGAGGACTGTTGAGTAGCTGAGCGAACGACTGGAACTGCTTCTTATGGACGGCGCAGTCCTGATCGCCAGATGTCGGCGTTGACACGTGCCAGGACTTCCTCTGTCCGGCGGACGCTAGTATGGTCTGAATGTCCGGACCAAGGTAGTTGGGGTTGCAGAACCCGAAAGGGCCCTCCCTGCTCGGTGTCTTCACCTTGCCGTTGGTGGGCTTCCCGAATCTACCGTTGTTGCACTCGTCGGTTTGATGGTCGTGTTGAAAGTGCGGGTCCACGGGGCTAGGCCTGTTGTACATACTGTAGTTACTCACTGACGCTATACTTGCGTAATCTGACGTCGACACTGTCTCATCCGAATTCTCTTCTAGGTCAGCGACCTGATGCCCGGCGCGAAACCTCACTGAGGCGGACTTGGGGATACCGCCGGACTTGTACGTGATGTGGCAAGAGGGTGCCGTCGAGTCAGCGTAGCCAGCGGACAGAAGATGAGAGTTGTAGCTTTCACTCCTGGTGCCGCCCTCACCTTGCAATGATGGCTGGAAGCGCTGGTGTAGGGCAGCAAAGTCAGTGTTGGCCGTTGAGGGTCGCACTTGGATCACCCTACCTTGAGACGAAGGGTCCCCCGAACCAAACACGTCGTTCTCCATCTCGTCGTCCGTGTCAAGGTACACGAGCTTGGTTATTTCTACGGGTGTGAGGACGGGCGTGGGAAGGGTGTACCCTAGAGTCCCAAAGTTAGGCACCGACGTAGGGTCCCTTGTCAGTCCACTACCATCAGATTCCTGATCGTGAGCCATCGCCACAGGCCTGTGAACACTGCTCCTGGCGCAGCCACCGTGGTGTTGGGTCACTAGTACCGTGGGTCGTTCTGGAGACACCACGGTCCTCCTCCGGGTGATGACGCTGGTGCTCTGGGACTTGACCATCTTACTGGGCGTCCCTTGCACCTCTTCGGGCTGCTGACTCTGGTCCTCACTGGCAGAGGACGGCTGGAGAAGTAAGCTCTCGGTACTCTCGTCGTGACTGCTGCTCGTCAACACGCTGTAGCTACACTTGTGGTGGCTCAGTCGTGACAGATTGATCTGAGAGAGCTTAGAGATCTCCCGAAGGAAACCGCTGCCGTTGGGCGTCACGCCCACCCCTTGCTGGTGGACGCTGTAGCAGCGCCTGCGAGCGCCAGTGTCGTCCTGGCTGCCGTCTACGTAGTTGCCAGACACAGGGGTGAAGACGTACTTCTTCTCACAGGGGGACACGCGGTTGTTAGGTAGGTAGGAGGAGTGGCGGGGGTGCAGGTTGGTGGTACGGTCGACGGAGCCACCTCCGCGAGACCGGTGACCGCGTAGGAGGCTATGTGATGCCGCGGAAGGTTTGGTGAATGTGGAGGATGGGGGGGTCACCGGGTCCTCCAGGAGCAGTTCGGACACTGTGAGGGCCACGCTCTCGGCTCTGGGGTGCGGGCGGACACCTGACACCTGTAGCCGCTCCCACGTCTCCGTTCCTGAAAACAAAATACCTTATCCTGGATTATGTCCAGATCATTGAATCCCAGGGTAATAGAATGTGTTCGTTGATTATAATATTGAAGTATCAACATATTATCTGGTCCACAGAATACTCTAACATCAGTGACAGGTTCATCCGCCAAGCGCTTTAGTCATACCGAAGTGGAACCTCCACAGCTCATTGGTCGGATGTCCGTCCCTCTCCCCTCCGAACAGCAGCATGGAACTGGGCAGCTTGCAGGCTGCGTGGCTGTGCAGAGCACCCGGACCTGGCTTGCTGCGCACGTTCAGCCAGGTCTTGGACACTGCAACATCAGGGGCGGGCCACACTCAGACACACTAAGGGTTATGTAGCAAGGCTTCTAGCACTGTGGTTCGTGTAGCCAAGATGGGAGGGCAGTGATTGATGGCAATACTTTGGTCACTATCTACCACTTCTCCATTTATCTCCACCCCCTTCCTCATGCTCCTTAAGCTCTTATGCCTTGTCATTCAAATATTCTTTTTTTACATTTTATTTTCATTTCTTAGACACGTTTGATACTATCCTAGTTTTTCCTAGAAAAAATCCCAAAGAGCTTGTAATCAATTTTCTGCTTGTGGGAAGTAAAGAAATGAATTTAGCAGTAAATTAAATGTTACCGATTCCCATGAAAAAAATTATTTGTATTAATTTTTTACACGTATTTCTATTTACTTTGCATAGATGTCCAGTATCAGCTTCAAATATCCTCCATCTAAACTACCTTAATCTATAACAAACACAACACCCAGCCCCTCTGCCATTAATTTATTCATTACTAAAGGGTATAAACTCCAATCTCACTCATGACAAATTTTTCGGCCATACCGTGAGTCAGAACTAGTGCTCAGTGGTCAGACACGCTACTCACTGGTATCGGACACTCACTCACCTGTGTCCCAGCGCCAGAGATCTGCCCTCTCTTGAAGGTCAGTCATACCACCGTACACCCAGATGACGTCATCGTGCAAGATAGCGGAGTGCTTGTGTCTGGCCGGGGGCAGCTCTCCGCCCCCGCCGCCCCCTGACGACCCCATGCGACCTGCTGGGCTCGACAGAAGGTGCCAGGATTCAGTCTCTGTGAACAACACAACCACCAGGTCGTCACGATGAGCACCTCCTGCGAGGTAACTGCGCGTCTCAAGGAGGAGAGATTCATCTTTGCTCTTTCTGTCTATTATTTACCTATTGCCAAATATCTTAGTTTTTAGTTATGTTGGAAGGAGTTGAGCTGGAGGTAAGACGAAGCTACTGACAACCTCCACGAACCAGCGTTGCAAAAAAAAAGTCTTATATTTGATGGGGGAGTAAGTGACCACACTAAAACGAGAAAATGACAACTCTGTTCCCCAATAGTAGCCATGTAGTTCCCTCAGGGGTGATATTCATTGTACCATCTTCGAGGAAGAGGCTGGGGTACACTCCTTGGTGCATTTCTTCGCTTGAATACCCTCCTAATTGACCGATAGTGAAGACCAACACTGGGGAGCACGTGATCTAAAGATCAGGCTAGTCTGATTTGACAGTGATGGAGAAGCCAGGGCTCGAACCTCGGTCAGGTCTACTAAGAGTGAGATATTTCCTAAATTGTTTCCCACTCTCTCTCCAAGCTAAGGAACAGTACATTTACTCTAAACTCTACCTTCTTCATCCTTATCCTTATCGGTATGATTAAATGCGTGCAACCCAAAAGGGATGAGACAAAAAAATTTAAAGTATATATAACCGTAGTTATGAAAGTTGTGCTACAATAATAATAATAATAATAATAATAATAATATACATTTATCAATAGGCCTACCACTGGTGTGTCGTGAAGTGTTGACAGAATAAGCAGAGCTAGCTTAAACTGTACCTGTGAATTGTTTTCGTTACTCATTAAAACAATTATTGGTGAGATATCAACGTCATTGCATTCCCATGTGACGTATGTAGAGCGAGTCTTTGTTTTGTTTATGGTCAAATGGGGAGCGAGTAGGAAAGAACACGTTACAGATATAATTTCAACCAATTTTTATTAGGCTGGGGGGGGGGGGGATNTTTTATTAGGCTGGGGGGGGGGGGCATTCCAATCCACGACACTGAGACTTACACCCTTTAACACCAAATATCAACTCTAATACTAATTTTTTTTTAATATGACGAAGCGCGAACATGTGATACAATTTTGGATTATTATAAACAACAGCAGACATGTGAATGTCACTATAAAGAAAAGTAATCATGTTTACTTATAAACAAATTTGAATTATATTTTAAAATGTAATCATAGCCCAATTCATTGAGGCGTCTTAAAATGGACAAGGTAATCTCATGCTAGTTTCCGGCCCAAACACTTCAGCGCTACTGTTTACAATGCATATATAAGATTTAATACTTTATATCCACGTAGTTAGCTACTTGCTTGGTTAATTGGATATATCTACAGTATCATAGTACTATTTTAATTTAATCCACACGTATTTTCGACTTCCCATGCGATCTAATTTTCTTGTTAAAAACAATTTGTGATCAATACCACGCAATAATAATATTTAAGATTTACTCAGGACACTTTAAACTAAAGTGTATTTAAAAGGGTTTTGCGCTAATATTTACCAACAAATTATTTCACAGCTTGTAGAAAACACCACGATAATCAGATTTGTGTTCTAACTGCCCTTGAATCTAAGTGGCCTTATATTATTTGATCTTTATCTATATATTGTCTTTTTTTTATCAATATCGTTATATGGGAAATAAAGTTCAAGTTTTAATGTGCGAATCATAATAGATGCCATGACTAGACCTGTATCTAATAGACAGACCTTTGGATGAACCCACGATAGTAGTGCTAACACAATGTTGGTGACACGTGAACTAAAGTTCACAGTGGATGCGTGTAGTAAGCTATGATAACGATTTTATGTTCACGTGGCTCATGGTTTAAGATCAATATAAGGCCTACACATGTTCCAAAAATAAATACAGCACAAAGCAAAACTCTTTATTTACCATAATTCTTTTTTTTTCACTAGGTTTGCTTCAGTATATCTAATTATATAGACTTGGATTCCAGAGCTGTAGAACCCGATCCATTGCATAGGTTGCAGTGGCGTTTCATGAAGTGTTGCCAGGGTAAGCAGCATTCATTTATTATTATTATTATTATTATTATTATTATTATTATTATTATTATTATTATTATTATTATTATTATTATTATTATTATTAGCACCGTTTCTTACTACCCGTTCGGGTTGTACGCACTTACGCTAATGTGTAATGGTAGGGTGATTGTGAGATGAAATGGAGGACCTACAGTTTAACGTGGGATCCGAACCACGGTGGAGGCCTGGCATTCTACACATTCACAAGTTGTGACTAATACACGTCTTATCAGAGGTGAAGGAAGGGTTTGGCAATCAAATAAATCTGTGCCGGGACCGAGGATTGAACCCCGGAACTCCCCAGCACAGAAGGCTGATACCTTACCCATAGACCGCCAGGTCGCCCTATCATTAGTTTGAACTGTATCTGTGAATTTGTTCACATCCCTTAATAGAACACTCATTGGTTAGGTATCGAGTGGAATACAATCAAGTGTCGGTCATACAGAACAGAGCATATATTGTGTGATTGGTCAAATAGGGCCCAAGTGGGCCAGAACATATCACAGGTGGGTTTTCCTTTATGTTTTTTCAACTCTCCCTCCACGCAAATATGAGTACACTTCCTTTAAATCCAATCTTCCGTATCCTGTCTCTATTAGCTTAATTAGCACATTTTCATACAATCCGAACGGGTAGTAAGACGCGGTGCTAAAAGAAGAATTGTTATTAGAAATAAATGTTATATATATATATATATAAAGTTATTAAATATTTTTTCAGCGCATCTAGCCACCCATCCTATCCATCAGAATTTAATTATACTACTGGAGGAAGCATTGTGTAGATAACAATTTTAATCAAATGTAACCACATTTTCATGGAGAGAGAGGAGATAATTTAGGAAAGTTCACCCTTAGTTCGCTCATCCAGGATTCGAGGCCTTGACCTCCTTATTACCAAGTAAATTGGACTATTTATAAACCTTACAGTTTAGACCACGTGCCCACCGATGTGAATTACATTTAAAGGATACACGGGAAAATGGGGGAGAATCCAATGTTAACCCAAATAGAGATAGTGCTGCCATCTGCTAGACGATCATGAGACCTTTATATTGCACTTTATATTATGATTACAAGAGGTCTCTGCTATATTTAAATTAGTTTTAAAAAAGTATTTGTTAAGGTCTTTATGTGGTTTCAGATATAAAAGTATTCCTGTAAAATGTGCGTAGTGTGATTTCTTCATTTTTTATCCTCTGTACCAAATTTTACATTGATTTTTGTTTTTATTAGCTTTCTACTAAACTTAAAGGCAACTTACGACTAACGGTCACTTAGACAAAGTTTTCTTTCAAGAATCTAAAGATTTGGTTTGTAACCTGAACCAGCTACTTCATTCTAATGTTCCAAACTTGTGTTCTAGAGGGGTACACTCACCCCCCATATAAAATGGGGTGGCATTACCTCGATCTATTGACCAACTCATGCTACTTCCATCCATCGACCAACTCACGCCACCCCCATCCATCGACCAACTCAAGTTACATCCATCTATCTACCAACTCACGTTACCTCCACCTATCAACCAATCTCACATTACCTCCACCTATCTACCAATTCAAGTTACATCCATCTATCAATCAACTAATGTTACATCCATCTATCTACCAACTCAAGTTACATCCATCTATCAATCAACTAATGTTACATCCATCTATCTACCAACTCAAGTTACATCCATCCATCAACCAACACACGTTACCTCCCCATCCATCAACCAACTCACCAAAGTGGAAGCCCCAGAGCTCGTTGGAAGACCCTCGCAGATCCTGGTAGCCCCCGTACACCAGCATGGTCCCTCGGTGGATGAGCGCGGAGTGACCCCTCCGTCCTCGGGGCACCGCCACACCTTTCTGCGCGCGCACCTTCCTCCAAGCGTTGTTCTGCGCATGTCAAAACAGACACAAGGACAGTGTAAACATTAGGTCCTTGCACAAAGGTAAATAAGGAGGTTTCAAGAGATTTTAAAAAGATAAGCAAGGTATTCATATTAATAAGTCAAGCCATGCTGGACCCTTTTGATTGGTTGGGTTCATCATTACAAGGTCTATGTAAACCACTGGAGAGGGTCATGCTTCCTCTTTGTTTTTATTTCTAACATCGTGTCTCTCTACCCGTTCGGGTTGTGGGTAGATGTACTAATTACGCTAATATTTTAGGGATCAGGAAGGTTGAATTTAAAGAGAGTGTGTTCCCACATTATCATTAAGAGAGTTTATAAAACCACTTAGGATATAAAAAACTCAATACACCCGATAGGGACTCGAAACCCCAATCTCTCCGTCCTCGGCAGTACAGTCCGTTGCGAGAGTGACGTGTTAGACTATTCAACCACCAAAGTGGAGCTTTTTACTACCATCTGGTCTTGTTGCTCCCTGTATGATTGTTTATTTAGAAAAATATGAATATATTAATTTTGGATTAACTTCAAATATTTATAGTGATTAGCCCCTTAAAGGGACTAGCCAATAGACTTATTGCTCCTAGAACCAATCATTGAATCAAATAAGAACTGAACCAACACGTTCTGCAACATACAACACAAATACTTGAATAACGTCACGACAACAAAGAGATATTGGTCGAGTCAAGCTCAGAGGGCGTGACTAAGTATGTGCAGTCTAGTAGTAAGTGTATGCGCATGTGCAGTTGTTCAAAGACGTCACGACAACAGAGAGATATTGGTCGAGTCAAGCTCAGAGGGCGTGGCTAAGTATGTGCAGTCTAGTAGTAAGTGTATGCGCATGTGCAGTTGTTCAAAGACGTCACGACAACAGAGGGCTATTGGCTTAGTCCAGTTCAAGGGGAGTGGCTACAAATGCGTTTTCTAGTAGTAAATATATATATGCATGTGAAAATTGTCACTGATCAATGAAAGTAACAACTTGCTCTAGCCCATACCAGGAGATATAGAGCATTGTAAACATTTTATCTGTCCAGAATGAGACAGATCAATGAAAGTAACAACTTTCTCTAGCCCATACTAGAAGATATAGAGCATTGTAAACACTATATCTGACCAGACTGAGACAGATCAATGAAAGTAACAACTTTCTCTAGCCCATACCAGGAGATATAGAGCATTGTAAACATTATATCTGACCAGACAGAGACAGATCAATGAAAGTAACAAATTGCTCTAGCCCATACCAGGAGATATAGAGCATTGTAAACATTATATCTGACCAGACAGAGACAGATCAATAAAAATAACAAATTGCTCTAGCCCATACCAGGAGATATAGAGCATTGTAAACATTATATCTGACCAGACAGAGACAGATCAATGAAAGTAACAAATTGCTCTAGCCCATACCAGGAGATATAGAGCATTGAAAACAGTAGTATATCTGACCATAGATGGATGAGCCAATTTTTTCAAAGCTTAAGATAATTAAAAAATTACATTACAGGCCATTACACTATAGAGACTTTATTCAATAATGAGATACATCTACAGTCTAATCTTAAGAGGAAAAATCTTATCTGACAGCCAGAGTATTTACATGATGCATTTTCACGTGTGCATTGATCAAATTTATGTTTTCTTCATCTATCACTTTTGATATATAAATATATCACTAATACATATAAAATAACACTAATCAAATAGTAAAATGTTATCAATGTTGACCGTAAAAATACTATTTGTATTTTCTAAAAGGATTTTCTTATGAAAAAGATAATTTCAATAAAATTCCAACTAACAACTAAGGGTGATTCTCTTAACTTTTTAATGTATCAGTGGTCATTTGGCTTTTGCCTTTGACATAGCTATTACTACAGTCCAATTTTCATAGGAAGGACAGCTATAAACTTTAAATAATCTACATTTACGAATTCATAAGTCAAGTCATGTGATCTTCAGCTGTCACTTTTGATAGATATTATTAATAACCCTAAAATTATACTAATAAAATAATAACATTCTATTACTTTTGATCGCAAAGAAATGTTTTATTTTTTAAAATACCTTTAAAAAAATTAGACTATATTTAGTTTATGACTTCAAAAATATGTCAGCTCAGTGGCCACTCTATTCTTAATACAGCTCACCAATTGGAAGGGACCTGCCACGAGTAGAGAGCGTTGATTAAATAACCAATCACATTAATCAGTTCCTAGGATAAATACCTATATCAGTTTTTATACATTTTCATTTCAATGCTACCAACCTTTCATTCTAGGCTAATTAACTTTAGTGGCTGAGAATAATAAAGGTAGAGGTAATTTTGAATCAAAAGAATTAATGTACTATACAGTCCCATTTTCATATAAAGAGCCTTTAATAAGATACAAACATATTTTTTAGGGCAGAAATTAAAAACTTTTATTATATTGTTATTGTTATTTAATAGGTATTGATAATAGCTATCAAACCCTCTTCGGTGGCCGCGTGATCTAACGCGCTACTCTCGCAGTAGACTAGACTGACGAAAACGGGGAGATCAAGGTTCGAACCTCGGTCGGGTGTACTGAGGGTGGTTTTCCATCATTGTTTTCCACCCTCCCTCCACGCAAATGTGGGTACCCTTTCTCTGAATATAACCTTCCTAATTCCTAAAACCATTGGCGTAATTAATACATAAGCTTTTTTTTTAGCACGGCGTCTTACTACCCGTTCGGGTTATACGCTTAAGTACTAATTACACTAATGGATTAGGAATTTGGAAGGTTGAATTTAGAGGAAGTGAACCCGCATTTGCGTGAAGGTAGAGTGGAAAACCATTTATGAAACCCCCCCAGTTCACCCAACCGAGATTCGAACCTCTATCTCCCCGTCCTTGGTGGTCTGGCTCAACACGACTGGCGCGTTAGCCAACTACGCCACCAAGGCGGGTTCATAAGCGTATTAACTAACTAATTAACTAACGGGTAGTAAGATGTGGTGCTAAAAAGTTTATCAGAAGTGAAAGCTTCAGATCACGTGTCTTGACGTATAAATAAGTGAAAGTATATCTAATAACTTTTCAATTGCCAAATGGTCCAAGGCGTCAGTCTCATGCTACACTGGGATGTTGAAGACGGGAATATTGGGGCTCTAATCTTGGTGGGGCTTACTAAGCTTTTTTTTTCCTAAATTGTTTCTCACTCTCCTTCCACACAAATGCGGGTTGATTACATCTAAAATGCTTCCTTCCTCATCCCTAACACATTATAGTAATTAGCATATTTGCGTAAAACCTGAACAGATAGTAAGACGTGGGGATTAAAATAAAATAAATAACTTTTCTAGCTGTTAATTAAGGTCCTTCCGATGATTGTTGTGCTATACGTACGTGCGTTTGTCTAATATTGTCACGCTTTTTTTTTATTATAACAATAAAATAACAAGTTTACAATTGAATAATATGTGTGTATTAATAAGAAAACGCATGAACAATGTTATAAAAAAAGAAATTTAGTATACTACTCTATGCTGCTTAATATGGATGACTTAAGGTGGCAGATTAGTGAACGAGAGAAAAGGATAGTGTTTAAGCTTTTTTTTTATATAAAAACTTTTTTGGTCAAATTAAATAAAAATATTTCTCTAATAGAAACATATTCGTTTAATTTCATTTACGTGGTGATATCAACATTCGTTGAATATCTGTCAAGGATGTCCTGGAATATAAAGACTACCACTATCTGAATAAAATTAAATTCATTGTTTCTACTGGAGAATTATTTGATTTATTTTGACCAAAATAAAATGTATCACATTAAAAACTTCGAAAACACTTACCTTTTCTCGCATACTCTACACTCCCACCTTAAAATAAATGAAGGTCTCATAATACGATAACATATATTTCAGTTCATTAGTTCTAATGCATCGAAGAAATTTAATCTACTTGAGTTTTGAACATAAAAACGGATCATTTTACTTGATGGACATTTTTCTGTTCCCATATCCCGTTAAATGAGAGTATAGCAGGTAACCTACATGCGTTATTTCATTAAGGTATAGTCAGAAGTGCTTTTTTTTTAAAAAAAAAAGGGGGGGGGACGTGCTTTGTTAATGACCACCCCCTTTACATTGCCTCTCCTCTATTCTCGCAACTTCCCTTTTCAGTCGGACTACGCGTACAAAATAGGGGTAAGAAAAAAACAAAACCATGGGCCAGATGATACCCATGTGTGTCTGTCTGTCTTCCGAAGAATGAGTTTATCACTTAGTGACTCATCAGTGTCAACGGATCTTTGTTGCTATATAGTCCAATGTTCACATTAAGGACCTTTTAGAAAGTAAAAACTTTTTTTTCTATTAACATTTCACTATATTGTTGGTGTTATTTCATAGGACCAAGAATTGTATGTGGAAAAACTCGTATGGACAGAGTCAGTAATGAATGGTTGCTGAAGGAGTGTGGTTTGAAAGGAATCCATTAGGTCAATGTGAAAGAAGTGTCTTACGTTGGTTTGGGGATGTTGAGAGGATGAGTGTGGATCTAGGGACGAAGCAAATATATGAGGCTATATTTTATTCGTTTTGTCTAAAAATAATGTTATATAAAAACGGCTAAACTACTTATGTGATATTCACGTTCTTTTCCATCTCACTATAAGCATCCGAATTCACAGATATTAAAACATTTTTATTTTTTTAAATCCTATAGTTCTATATGACTCAGTGTAGACCTCCACGTCCCACAGTTTGAAAGCTCCTGGTTTGGTCCAACAGTCGAGAGAGAAAGGTATACAGAGGCTGGCCACCCCTGGTTTGGTCCAACAGTCGAGATAGAAGGGGATACAGACGCTGGCCACCCCTTGTTTGGTCCAAAAGTCGAGAGAGAAAGGATACAGAGGCTGGTCACCCCTGGTTTGGTCCAACAGTCGATAGAGAGAAGGGGATACAGAGGCTGGCCACCCCTGGTTTGGTCCAACACTCGAGAGAGTAGAGAGAAGGGGATACAGAGGCTGGCCACCCCTGGTTTGGTCCAACTCGAGAGAGAGAGAAGGGGATACAAAAGATGGCCACCCCTAGTTTGGTCCAACACTCGAGAGAGAAGGGGATACAGATGCTGGCCATCCCTGGTTTGGTCCAACAATCGAGAGAAAATGGGGATACAAAAGATGGCCATCCCTGGTTTGGTCCAACACTCGAGAGAGAATGGGGATACAGAGGCTGGCCACCCCTGGTTTGGTCCAACAGTCGATAGAGAATGGGATACAGAGGCTGGCCACCCTTGGTTTGGTCCAACAGTCGATAGAGAAGGGGATAAAGATGCTGGCCACCCTTGGTTTGGTCCAACAGTCGATAGAGAAGGGTATACAAAGGCTGGCCACCCCTGGTTTGGTCCAATACTCGAGAAGGGAATTCAGAGACTGGCCACCCCTGTTGTAACGTGTAGACCCCACTGGCGCGGCGTGTATCAGGGAAACTGTAACCATGGCAACCCAACTTGGTTCCCTCTCCAACGAACACACAAAGCTTCTGGGAGAGGGGAGGGAAATGAAGAGGGGGGTAATCCGCGACCATCAAACCGTGGAGCCATAAACAATTCACAATATAGTCACCGTTTATTGACCAGTCGGTGCCTCACATGCCTTTTAATCATTTACTCGGTGGTCGAACGGTTTACGGCGTCACTCTCACCATATATTGAGATGACGTTGATGGGTAGATCCGAGTTCGAATCATTGACGGTGGGGATTCATAAATGTTTGTCCACTATCCCCCCATGCAAATGCAAGTACACTTTTCATTAATTAAACCTTACGCATTAGCATAATTACTACAAACATTTATAGCCTGAAATGGTAGTAAGATGCGTCTACAACAAAAAAATTCGTGATAAAAAATTATTAGTGAGTAACTGAAGGACTCCTAACCAATGTAAGGAGAATGGAAGTTACATCTGATTGGCTGAGCGTGTGACGTCACTCAGTTCACAAGCCAGCACGTTACCTACACAAAGCTATATGGAGCACAAACTAAGCTGTTAGAAATCAGGTCAAATTTTGAAAATTAAAATAATAAATAATCCCTTAAAATACACACCAATGTCCAATTAACCTCATTCATTACTCTGTTGTTGTATTTTATGTATGTGTGGTTGTTTTAGTATTAAAATATAACTGCTGTGAACTGGGTGACGTAAGCAATGACGTAATCAAATTCCTCCAAGCAGTGCTATTTTTCTATTCTCTTTACATTGGTTTTAACCCCCTCTTTACTTCCTTGCTCACAAAGAAGCAGGGCTTAACATGGAAATATTTCCCAACCCTTTCCATCTGTCAGGGAGCTGGGGACGCCTTAAGAATATACAGACAGAAAACCAGAAAATTGGCATTAACCATTTTCAGCTTGAATTTTTTTGTTATTTGGTATTTATGTGCCCTTTCTGAACCGATTAATTATATCAGCATACGATTTATAGACTAACCTATATATATAGAACAAACACAGCAACCAGTCTTCTGGTTGTTAATTTATCATTGTGCAAGGGAAGCTAAGGTGTACGTTGACATATATCAAAATATTGCATTTAGTTTTTGTTTATAAGAATCACAATACTTTATTTCTACTGATGATCACAAGAAAGTAAAAACTTAGGTTCTTCGTGCTATGATAACTTAAAAATTTGTATTTAAACTAGTACTTTTAAAAATAAAATCTGATTATTCTTTTTATCAATCAGTATTTTAACGATAAAAGTTATGACGGGGAGATCGAGGTTCGAATCTCGGTCAGGGTGTACTTAGGATGGTTTTTATAAAATGGTTTTCCACTCTTCCTCCAAGCAAATGCGCGTACATTTCTTATAAATATAGCCTTCATCATCCCTAAAACCATTAACGTAGTTAATACATAAGCATATAACTCGAAAGGGTAGTAAAACAAGGTGCTAAAAAAAAAGGTAGTGATTTTAACGCCTGACATGTCTTATGATACTGCAATTGATACACTCACGCTTAGAACATTGCCCAGCCTATCCATCGCACGGCGAGATTGTTTTATTTATTTTTTTAAAGGGCTTGTCATTTGAATAGTTTTTGAAATTCGAAAATTTTGGGAACAAATTCTGATTTAAATTGTTTGGATATAATTCTGGGAAGCTCTGTGGAAGATAATCGCTTCAAGTAAAAAATACACATATTTATATAATCAGTCTACTTTGAAAGAGGTAGAGAGAAAAATATGTATATATTACATCCCTCTTGTATCAAAAGATCACATCTCCATCGCGTGTGTGGTAAATGGTTGGGTTATCCAAGAGAACTACCCCAAGAAATAACCAAGTGAGAGAGGAAATGTAATGTATCGGAGCTAAATAGTCACTGGAAGCGTCCCCTACCCTTAGACTGAGGCCATTCCAACAAATGGATGCTTGTAGCATATGCTACCCTTCCTGGACTCCCCTACATTAGCACGTTTGTTGCAGAGGGTATGGGGGAGGGATTCTGGCCGATAAAAACAGGCTAAGTCGATATCCACCAGGGCTCATAAATTGGTAAAAGAGTAAATTATGTATGACAAATTAAATCTTTTACTAAGATAGTGTGTGAATAAAATATTTCAGAACGTAATCTGAGTATTTGCTTAGTCGCTCTAATAGAACTTTTGCTTACTAGTTCTATTTGATTCAGAATATTTTCTAATAGTTCTAAACAAATTCGAATCCTTTCTTACTATCTCTAATCAATTCAGAATATTTTTCTACCAACTCTAATTGAATTCAAATATTTTCTTACTAGCTCTAATTTAATTCAAATCGTTTCTTAATAGCTCCAATTTAATTCAAATCTTTTCTTACTGGCTCTAATTTAATTCAAATCGTTTCTTAATAGCTCCAATTGAATCCTAATCTTTGCTTACTAGCTCTAATTGAATCCAAATATTTGCTTACTAGCTCTAATCGATTTAGAATAAAATATTTCTAGTAATAAAATTAGAATTGGATCAGAATCGAATACATGGATAAATTATATTTATTTTTTAATCGAGTCTGATAAAAGAAACTGTGTTTGATCAATGACTAAATAGGTTATCATTATTATAAGTTTATATGCTCAAGTCAAGTTGATCCGTTAAAATAAAATTTAAATACGAGCACACAAATTACCTAAAGTGTTAAGATAAAATTGTTGAATCATTTTATTTTAGTGAAATATTGATTTTAGTTTAAATAAAAAGTTAAATTATTCAAAATATTTATTTTAAGGTTCAAATTATGAATTAAATTTAATCAAATCTGGATTTAGGATGTAATTTGATTAGAAATTTATAATCCTAATCGAGTCTTTCAAATATTAAGTTTCGGAATTTTAATTCAAATACAAATCTGAGCTAGATTCAAATTCAGATTCACCTACCTCGGTGGCCACGTGGTCTAAGGTGCTACTCTCACAGTAGACTACTAGACCGCCAATGAAGGGGAGATCGAGGTTAGAATCTCGGTCGGGTGTAGTGAGGGTGGTTTTTCCAAAAGCGTTTTCCACTATCCCTTCACGCAAATGCGGGTACACTTTATATAAAATATAACTTCTATATCCCTAAAACCATTATCGTAATTGGTATATAAGCGTGTAAACCGAATGGATAGTAATACGTGGTGCTAAAAAAAATTAATTTCAAAACTTTTCAGAGGATTTAAATGAAAGTCATATTTAAATTGACAAGTAAACCTATTTACCACTAAACCTAAATATGTTCACTTGCCTCTCTGCTCTGGAGTATAAATATGGACTTAAAGGGTTCTAGTACAAACTTTAGAATGTGATACATTTTCCTTACATACTTACCGTGTCATTCTCTATCCCCCCTCTACACCCACCTTACCAGACATTCTCCCCCAAAGCAAAGTTGTTAAGCACCACGTGACTCCTAGGAGGTGGTTTCAGGAGGGTTACTTGGATGGTATATAGGGGAAGGGGAGTGGGAGTGAAGGAGGTAATATGGAACACGTGCGATGGGTCTACATGAGAGGAATCAGGTGGACACCAAGGTATACAGAATGAAATAGGTTGCATCGTACACTGGGTATAAATGACAGGGATCAGGTGGACACCAAGGTATACAGACTGAAATAGGTTGCATCGTGCGCTTGGTCTAAATGAGAGTGTTCAGAGGGACACCAAAGTATAAAGACTTAAAGAGGCTGCGTCATGTGCTGATTCTACATTAATGTAATCAGGTGGACACCAAGGCATACATACTTTAAAAGGTTGCATTTTGACCCAAGTCAGTTGCTGCTAGGATTTACGTCTTTAAGTAAAACAATTATGGCTTATACTTATATTGTAATTGATTATTTAAAGACAAATTTCCAAACTGAGTTTTATAAACACAGGAATTTAATACTATCTCAACTTTAGAGTGCAGCTAATTTTTTATTAAATATCCTGTTTCAAGCCAAAGAATCATTTTAATATATTAAACAAATGATGAAATTATACACAGTTAATTTAATATTTTACTAAGCACCTTTGATAATATATTATGATATTTATTTTAAAAAGTTGTATTAATTTCAATTGTTCTGTTTTAAATTTTAAAAATATATACTAATATTCTATATTTAAGTAGCCCACCAATAATATGAATTATATTTATACAATAGTAAGTAATGTGTAGCGCGTTTACACAGTGCCAGTAAACTGAATAAAATACTACCCACAACTCAGAAAATATTGTACTACAGTAATATTAACTCTAATTAGATATTAAAACTTAAAAAATAAAATAAGGCACTCCAACATTATTTGTTCTTCTCATTAATTTAAAAGGAAGATTATTTAAATCTTCAATTTTTTTATTACATAAATAAGTTAATTAGAAGATCCAAAATTTCAGAGGGAAAATGTATATTTTTTATTTGATACATTTTAACTAGATTAGAGTTGAGTAATGTAATTAATGTTTGTTTAAGTGTCACGTTATAAACTTTTAAAACTTTACATAGTGAAGGAAAAAAAATTATAAGTATATTAAACTTATTTTTAAAGAAATCTAATCCATTTTCTTTCTTAACGTGTAACTTGTATTTTATGTAACATAATATAATGTATATGCCTGCATCGGTGGTCACGCGGAATAAATGTCAGACTCGACTATTCTGATTTGCTTATGTCGAGGGGGTCGTGGTTTGAATCTAAGCCGTATGTATTAAGGGTGTTTTTTTCCTATATGGTTTTACATTTTACCTTCATGGTTGCACTCCCCACCCCCCC
>CABFWO010003822.1:0-21167 GCA_902155825.1 Timema genevievae | reverse complement strand
CCTTCAGTAAACTACCCTTAATTTTAGGGGTAGATATCCAATTCCAAAAACCCTCGGGACAACCCTATGAAAACCATAGATATCAAGTTTCAGCTCAATCGGTAAAATAGTTTAGGCTCTAGTTGGAGGTACAGACAGACAGACAGACGGAAATTCAAAAACCACTTTTTCGGATTCAGGGAGTCATGAAACGTCAAAATTCATCAAAATCTCGAGTTCGATTTTTTTTGACGATCACCATACTTTCTCTACCTGTAAGGGAAAGTAAAAACGTGAAGCCATTTAAAACACGTAAAAATAAAAATCTAAAAATATAATGGTTTTGAATAAAATTATAGATAATATTAAGTGTTCCGTCCCAAGACAGGTCCATTAATTATGTGAACTTAGTGAACTTAGACCGCCATTGCTTCCCGGACTCTTTACTCCTCATTCATCTCCTAGAATTTTCTTTTTCCTTTAATTTGTAATCAATAAAATGATGCAATATATTAGGAAAATAATAGAGTACAAATAAAAGTAAACACACTAACACATATTTACACACACTTCAATATTTCGATGCTATTATAGCAACTTCCTCAGGAAGTAGTAGTAAGAGTAGTAGTAATAAGACTTTCCTTCAAGTCATCCAATATTTGAATCCTCCTTCTTCCTAAGCTCCTCTTTCCATCAACCTTTCCTTCTATGACGTCATGCAGAAGACAGTTCCTCATAAGGATATGTCTGATCCCATTTGCTTTGTACCGAAGAATCAGATACAAAATGATTCTCTTCTCATCCAATCTTCTTAGGACTTCTTCATTTGTCACTTTATATAAAATAATATAAGCTTATAAAAATTGAAAATTTATATTAAATGCATAGGCTATTATTAAGGTATTAAAAAAGAGAAACAAAAAATTTTAAGAAATTAATATACTTTATTGGGACATATGAGGCATATGAACCAATAAAAATGGTCAAATGGAAATAATAGTGGAAATTATAAAATTTATAAGACAAGTAATACGTTACATAATAAATTATAGCTAAGGTAATTAGAGAAAGAAAATTGATTGCGAATATTACTTGAAATAAAATAAGTCAATAAAAGTCAAACATGCAGAGAAAGACAAAAAAAGGAGATTTTTTTTAGTTTATGCAATTAATTATTAAGCTTGTTATATTTTATGAAGAAACTAATCCAAAGTCTTATCTGGAGAAATTTAGTTCCTTGCTACTGTGGCATCTAACGTGGTTTGTTCATCACCGAGTAGAATTTCATTTTATATTCAAATATTAACGCTCCTTACTAATTTTTAAATTTATAAAATGTTTTTTAAATTGATAAATAATAGCATGTTTATCTAGTTAACTAGGTACAAACATATTCAATTTAGGACCAGGGTCGTGTAGTGGAGTGTTGTCAGGGTAAGCATTGCTTTATTTTTAGCACCTCCACTTACTACCCGCTCGGTTTATACGGCTTATTGGCACTAACGTGTTAGTGATTAGGAAGGTTTGATTTAGAGGGCGTGCATCCGCATTTATGTGGAGGGAGAGTGTAAAATAATCTAGGGAAAAGCACCCTCAGTGCACCGGATCTCCCCGTCCTCAGCAGTCTAGTGTAACATGAAAGTAGCGCGTTAGACCCAAGCGGGCCATTGCGTGTTCAAACTGCGCCTGTGATATGTTATCACTCAATAGAACACTCGTTGGTTATATAACAACATTCTAATGCGAGCGATGTAGAGCAAATACCATATAATTATGATAATCCAACTCCTTAACTCAGTCTGTAGTGTGTCTTCCTACTGAGCTACGGGTCCCGGGTTAGATTCCCCGCATGACCAAAAAAATGTATCAGTGGTTAAATGTGGGCTTACCCTTTCTTATTGATAAATTGACGACTGGGGATTGGATGTTGTGCCTGCTATAGTCTTTAGTTAGATTGTAAGGCATATGAAGCTAGGACATACCTAGTCAGCCTGTAGTGGAATGTATGTGGCTTGAATAAAAAAAACTGGCCCAGGCCACGGTGTAAAATATACGCATGTTAAGTCAAATGGGGACTGATAGGGGATAACATATCACAGGTACAGTTTAAACTAACTTGGCTTACCCTGGCAACACTACACCACACTGTCTATGACAGCACACTTAACACTTAACACTTAACAATTAACATCCAACACAACCACAACGAAAAGGTAGTAAGACGAATTCAGACAAAGATGGTAGAATTCCTGTAGAATATATAGTGCCTGACATCAAAACCAGGCCTTCTCAGCAATATTGTCGGTCTCCCTGACCACTCATTCATAGGGATAGAATGTAATATTGTAAATACCTCCCGGTTATAATACTTCGTGTCGAACTGTTTCCTACCGACAAAAGAATTGCTGTATGGTCACGCGACTGCCAAACATGATAATAAAACACTTGCGAACACGCAATGTAAAAAGTTATTTCATTTCAAATAAAGCAAAAGTAAGTCATTGTTTCGAAATAATAAATAAAAGAAATAGCTTACGATTACACATTTATGGGGGAATAAAATGTAATAAATTACCTTTTTTACAATATTCCACACGCTCTCTTTTACACGAAAGGGAAGAAAGAAGAAATTGATATAAAGAAACTTTATTTTCTATTTTAATATACTTTTCTTTACATCCATTAATGTTTCTAGCCTGTGACAGTTTTTTATTCAAGCCATATATTTTTCCACTACCAGCTTGCTAGGCCTGTCGTAGCTTCATATGCCTTATAATCTAACTTAAGACTAGGACAGACACAGCATCCAGTCCCCGGCCCATTAATTCATCACCGTGAAAGGGTAAACACACATTTCACCAATGATACATTTTTTGGTCATGCAGGGAGTTGAACCCGGGAGCCTTAGCTCAGTAGACAGACACGCTACCGACTGAGCTAAGGCATCGTATATATTTTAATATATACTACACAGTGAATTTTTAAGAAAAATACACATTTTAAATATAAACAAAAATACTCACCTCAAAAATATGTGTTTTCTTCTTTAGTTAAAAATGCAGTAATCAATGCTTCAATGTTACGTCAGAGCCGATGTGACTTTTATTAATTCAAGGTGACCTGGCGGTCTAAGGGTAAGGTGTCAGACTTCTGTGCTGGGGGTCCGGGGCTCAATCCTCGGTCCCGGCACAGATTGATCTGATTGCCAAACCCTTCCTTCACCTCTGACAAGACGTGTATTAATCACAACTTGTGAATGTGGGGAATGCCAGGCCTCCACCGTGGTTCGGATTCCACGTTAAACTGTAGGTCCTCCATTTCATCTCACAATCACCCTACCATTGCACATTAGTTTAAGTGCGTATAACCCGAACAGGTAGTAAGACGTAAGACGTGGTGCTAATAATAATAATAATAATATTAATTCAATTGTAAAATTATGGGGGGAAATAAATTCTCAGGCAAATGATTCTCCAATAACTTAGAGAGATTAATGCTAATTTTTCATATCTTTCATCATTTCTTTGGTGCCAGGTGTAATTTTAATAGATGATATTCTTGAAAGGATTTATAAGGCATCGCATTTTATAGAAATTGTATATTCTTCAATAGGAATATTTTTTTTGTAGATTTTGATATTTTTTTTAGCACGACTCTTTTTCTCTTAGATAAATATTGATATCTTGCAGGTTGTATAAAAAAAATACGCGATGGGCCTAAACTTTCCCGAGACTGGTCTTGCCTAGAATAATGACCTTGGGCATGGGACGCTTCCTGGGTATATCAGTGGCATATTAAGCCAAAGGTCCCGCGTTTGATTCTCCTGTTCAGGTGTCATTTTTCAATCTATGAAGACTATGTTTAGATGCGGTTATAACCGTAATTAACATCTATAATAGCTTGTATATTTAATCCATTAAATTATCTTAGGCCAATTGACTTATGGTGAGATTAATTTCTAAGCCAAATGAGTTTAAGTTTACTGCCACATCATCAAAATACGGGGTCAGTCTTATTGTTTTATTTAAAGGACTTACTTTTTTATTTTTATTATTATTATTATTACCGCGTCTTACTACCCGTTCGGGTTATACGCACTTACGCTAATGTGCAATGGTAGGGTGATTGTGAGATGAAATGGAGGACCTACAGTTTAACGTGGGATTCGAACCACGGTGGAGGCCTGGTATTCCACACATTCACAAGTTGTGATTAATACACATCTTGTCAGAGGTGAAGGAAGGGTTTGGCAATCAGATAAATCTGTGCCGGGACCAAGGATTGAACCCCGAATCCTTAGCACAGAGGTCTGACACCTTACCCCTAGACCACCAGGTCACCCCTTTTCTTATTGTTTTAGTAAGATAGTAAGTTAGAATGATTATTTATAATTAAAACACAGATTTTTTGTATGTGTCCCCCTGATAATTTTAATGTTCAATGTGACCGTTAAGATCAAACTAGTGTGACACGACTACCTTAGACCATGTGACCACCGAAGCTGGTGTATAGATTTGTTCTTGTTGTTTTTATCTCCCGTCGTAAAGCTCGCTCTGTGTGTGAAATCCTGGTGGCTCGATCGAGGGCAAATGTCCGGCTCTCCCTCCTGTCCCGGTAAGGACAAGTGATCTCTTGGGAGCGCTATAAATCGATTATAGGGCACGCTAGAGTAGAGGGGGGGGAGGGGTTGAAGGTCGACAATCGATGGTGGCTTGCGGTTGGTTACAACAGAACATTAAGGGGGGACCAATGTCCCTAGGGACAGACCGAGATTCTGTCCAACCATATCATCTTGACGTGACATTTAAAACAAATAATTGAAAATACAGTAAAACCTCTCATAACCAAAATAAAGAAGGCTGAGCCCGTTTTGGAAAAGCAAATTTTTGTATATGAAATTAATACCCCTCTGAAGAGCTAAAAAGTAAAAAAAATTATAAGAATTATATAATATACATTGTTACAGAAAATTATTCTTGGTATATGTACTCGTATGTATATACAGTAAATACAGTATTTAAATAAATGATTATTCAATATAACAAAGTTAAATACACAAAAAAAACAATATTTATTTTATTTCATAGAAAAAAAAATCTGAAACTTTATTTTGACTTTTTTTTTAATTTGGCAAAATAAAGGTATTACCGAAGTAAAACTTTTATTTGGTAGTTGGGGTACCGAAAAGAAAACTTAAACAAAAGTGTGGTTTGCCATTTCGGATATGACTGCTTTCGGATGTTATACGTCCGGATAAGGGGGGTTTTTACTGTAATCATGAAATATTTTCTCATAGCAATGAATCAATATTAGTGTAAAATAGTTGACAAATTATTAAGTCCAACATAAAATTTACACCTGAATAATTAACTAGTCAATTTTGCGATGTAATCCAATTATTGAGTTTTGAATTATTTATTTTTAATTACTTTATGTTTAGTTTTTTAAAATTCAAAAGTAATTTTTGACTTTTTACTATAAATATTATATTATCATTGCTGCCAACATAAAAAATTTGGCGTTAAATGCGTATAAAATTAATACTTGGTCAACAATTAAGAGTTATTGTTACAGTAAAAGAATTTATTTGCTTAAGTTTACACTCACTTTGTACTGAAATCAGAACATTTCAATTAAATGTATAAATAAATTAAATGTTTAAGGGGGAAATTGGGGGAGACCAATTTTAGCTCAAATTGAGCTAGTGCTGCCTTCTGTTAGACAATCCTGAGACCTTTATAATGTACTTAAGATTGTGGTTAAAAGAGGTCTCTATTATATTTAAATTGAGTTAGTACTGCTATCTGTTAGACAATCACGATACCTTTATAATACATTTTAGATTGTGGTTATAAGAGGTCTCTATTATATTTAAATTTAGTTAGTGCTGCCATCTGTTAGGCAATCCTGAGACCTTTATAATACATTTTAGATTGTGGTTAAAAGAGGTCTCTATTATATTTAAATTGAGTTAGTGCTGCCATCTGTTAGACAATTATGAGACCTTTATAATGTACTTAAGATTGTGGTTAAAAGAGGTCTCTATTATATTTAAATTGAATTAGTGCTGCCATCTGTTAGACAATCATGAGACCTTTCTAATACATTTTATATTGTGGTTAAAAGAGGTCTCTGTCTTATTTAAATTAATTAAGCAATATTATTTGCTGGGTTTCTTATGAGGTTTGAGAAATAAAAGTTGTTGCCCTGGAAAATGTGTGTGATCCACCCCCTCCTTTTTCCTGTAACCTCCATTAATGTTAATAAATCAGTAGAGATATAAGGTATTTATATGTGTTGGTCTTATAGCCAAAAAAAAAATTTTTTTGGACAAAATAAATTAAAGATTACGCTGATAGATGGCGTTAAGGTGGATGGAGCTGTAAGCGAACGGTTTGACATTGAACAGGGTTGTGCTATGTCTCTATGTTTGTTTATCGCATTCTCTTTAATTCCACCTTAAAGTAGTTAAATAAATATCAAATTTGTTTTTTTATCTTAATTCGTTACGGTGTGTATAAAATTGCATCATGTTATTAGTAAGCCAATGATTTGACCAAAAATAAAAAAATGGTTTTATACTTTTTATAAAAAATCATTTCCCATCTTAGACTTGAAAAAAAATTTAAAACAAAAATGAATAATAAAATGTTCCTATGTAAAAGCAAAGAATAATAAAAGCCCTACTTCCTTTTGAACTAAACATAAAGCGCAAATAAATCTGTCGGGACATGGAGTGAATTGTATTTTAATGTGACCTCCCCCTTTTGGTTACACTGCATGGCTAGGGGGTGGGTAAGGAGGGGGGGATGGAACGAATCTCTTTTACAGTGGAATAAAATCGATAGCGACTGAACCCGAGGGGAAATGAGAACGCATTGAAAATGTCACGGAAAATTTATGGTGAAGAGTACAATTTTTTTTTATTTTTAATGAAAAAGAAATTTTTATTTCTACCTTTATTTTTTACTTTTTCATAAAGAAAATTATAATCATGACAATTTTTGACCTCGCACTTATGATGAATCTTTAAGTTTTATTCAACCCAGAACCCAAAAAAGTGGGCTTTGCTATTTTGTCTGTATCTGGGGAGAGGAACATCTACAGCCGAAACGATTAAGTGGATTTTGTTCAAACTGGACATTAAGATTTTTTTATTATTTTTTTTGCACCACGTCTTAACATCCATTTGGGTTTTACGCATATACACGAATTATGCTAATGAGTTATGGATGTGTAAGGTTGAATTTAGAGGAAGAGTAGCCGCATTTGCGTGGTGAGAAAATGGTAATACACCCTCAGTAAACCCGACCGGTATCTAAACCCCGATCTGCCTGTTTTTGGCAGTCTAGTACATTATGAGAGTTACGCCTTAGACCATGAGGACACCAAAGCAGTTGGTCATTTAGATGTTATATAGTCATACCTCAGGACATTTGTTATTTTAACTCTAACCCTCCAATTAAGAGTAGTTCACTAATGACATATTTAGTTTAAAAAAGTTTATCTGGGGAGTATTTTAATTGATAAAATAACAATTACTTGTTTTATGGGGAGAAAGTCCTTTAAGATTAGTTTACAAATTACTTAGATTTTATGATATAAATTATTTTAATAATTTTAACGATCAGGTTCAAAATTAGTATCTGGGAAGTTCTTTACGTTACTAATTATACATATTATACATTTTTTTCCTTTATAATGTTCAAACAAGTTAACTCACTAAAAAAAATTTGAATTGAGATGTTTTTTGAAAATAACCTTTACGATTTTGTTTAAATTGTAATATATTTATATTTGTTAAAATATAATTAATTTTAAGGTAGTCCACTTCTGAATGTTGAAAGTTTTATTATTTATTTTAATGCTTGTAACAATTTTGTTGAAAAGTTAACATTTGAAGATTGTTTATTATGACTAATAAGGCCATGTTGGTTTTTTTTAGGACAAATCGCTTAAGGGTAGTTTACTTATTACAAACCTTGTCACAAATTATAATGTAGGTCTTCTATATAAGAATATTTTTCTTTAGCATCGCGTCTTGCCACCCATTCAGGTTATACACGCTTTTGTACTAATTACGCTAGTGATTTTTAGGGATCAGGAAGATATTTTATAGGAAATGTACCCGCAGTTGCATTGAGGGAGAATGGAAAACCTATTTGAAAAAACTCGCCTCAACACACCCGACCGAGATTCGAACCTTGATATTCCCGTCATCGGCAGTCTATTCTATTGCAAGAGTATCGCCTTAGACCATGCGTCCACCGAAGTGGCGGGTATTAGAAAGTTTTTATGACGGTGTTGCACAATTTATCAACGTTGATGCGGAAGCTACGGTGGTGCGCTCTACAACTTCAGCGAGGATGAATAATACATTAATCGACGAGGGGGTGCGATATTGGGGAGATGAGATTTCGAAAGAGGATTGGATCAAGACGCCTGAGGATTGAGACGGAATAAAGGGGAAGAGGAATCTAAAAATTTGGTTGAAGAAAAACCTTAGCTCCAGTTTGGTGGTAATCTTGTTAGATTCAGATATCACTTTTCAAGGGTTTTTTTTTTTTTTCAAAANTTTTTTTTTTTTTCAAAAAATGTTTATTTCATGAATCTATTGTATGCAATGAGATGGTATTTTTAAACGTAAAAGGATACTTTGAAATAAAGTTTGCCATCTAAAGCGTTTAAAAAAATTAAATACTAAAATGTGTCAAATTTTTTAGATAGAAAAAAAAAATTTATTCCTCGTCCATCTAAAAAGTGTATTTTCTTTATTTGAGGTATTTAACACTCACTTTATGAACTCACTGTCTATACCATCACAAGAGAATTTCTGTGAGTGAAAGCGAAAGAGTCTACCAATTTTGCCAGGAAAAGGTATTTTCACATACCTGCCAAGGTTCTTTTACATGCCACAATCGACATGGGACCGACGCCTTTACTTCCCCTCCAAAGGGAGTTGTACTACGTATTTTTATCACTAAAGAAAAGTCTGTCGACACCAGTTGGGTTTGAACTCACGAACATTAGGTCCCTATGAACAACGAGAACAAGCTATCTAAAGCAAACTACAGCGTAATCAGTTACTATTATAGCACCCTTATCTAATCTATGACCTCAAAGAATAGGGTTCAAGCCTTGTGAACTTTCTAAAAGATGTTTCCCCAACCCTCTTTACGTGATTTTTCATCCTCTTAACAAGTTAATTCTGATACAATTCCTTAAAATTATTCTCTTCCAATTTATTAAGTTCAATCCACCGGTATTATTCACGCTTCAAGGTATGTTTATTTAAGTTTAATAGGTTTCTGACTATAGACTATATTTTATTTATTCGTGTGTGACTTTCTTAAGAAGCTATAATAGTCTTGCAGAAATGTATTGATATCAGAAACCAAGTGGGCTTAAAAAGTTTCTGAACTGAACTGTCCGGCAGTAGGAGAACAAACAGAGGAGGAGTAAAATTTAGATGACAACACAATGTGCTGTGAACCACCCCCCACCCCTTTTTATATTTTTTAACATTTTTATTTAGCGCCGTGTCTTATTACCCGTTCGGTTTATACGCTTAAGTACTAATCATGCTAATGGGTTAGAAATTCGGAAGACCGCATTTAGATGAAGTGAACCCGCATTTTCGTGGATGGAGAGTGAAAAACCATTTAGGAAACTCGCCCCCTAGTTCACCCGGGCGAGATTCGAGCCTCAAACTCCCCGTCCTCGGCAGTCTAGCTCAACACAAAACTAGCACGTTAGCTAACTACGTCACCGGGGTGGGTTCACCCCTATTAGATTATACCATTCTATTCACAAAGATCCCCTACAATCCTATATCAGTTACCTTTCGTTTCCCGGACATTTAGCTCTTAATGATCAACAGAAATATGTGGATTTTTGGATTTTTCAGAGTGGAAAAATTCAACTTTTGAATAATGTATACAAATTCATTTATCACGTAAAGGGTCATAGCAAATAGCAATATGTTCATTCCAGCAAACACCAAACTCGTATACTCTTAAACGTTTTGTCACTATTTAACCTAAGCGCAGCATCTGAATGGCTCAATCTCAGCTACCTAGACAGCACCTTTATAGAGTTCCTGTATCTTGTCGGACTGGTCTAGCCCGTGTGACCCTGACATCTGAGTGGTGTGTTATTATCTTGTGGCCTCTGTAACTCCCCTAGCGGTGAGAACAACAAGCTCACTAATGGCCTTGCTAACCAAATTAACCAACTAGACCATGTCGCTGACAAATGTGGCAGTTATGTGTGTTCAGTGAACTTGAGCGCCAGCAGATAACTTCCGTGGCAGACGAGCTGTAAGTGTTGTTTGGGGTGGAATGACAAATAACCTTTGATACAAAGATGGTAAGTAACACATGACCATATGGTAATTTAATTTGAAGTCCATTTGATATCTAGGGTGACCTGGCGGTCTAGGGGGTAAGGTGTCAGACTTTGGTACTGGGGGGTTCGGGGTTCAATCCTCGGTCCCGTCACATAGATTTATCTGATTTCCAAACCCCTTCCTTCACCTCTGACAAGACGTGTATTAATCACAACTTGTGAATGTGTGGAATGCCAGGCCTCCACCGTGGTTCGGATCCCACGTTAAGCTGTAGGTCCTCCATTTCAACTCTCAATCACCCTACCACTACACATTAGCGTAAGTGCGTACAGCCCGAACGGGTAGTAAGAGGCGATGCTAATAATAATAATACAATTGATATATAAAAAGTGCCAAAATACCCAAAATTCGAAATAAGAATCTACATAAATTCTAGGCAGTTAGTACACAACAAATCAATAATCTCAAAATATGCTACATATAACTACACAATTTGTACATACATGAAAAAAAACAAGGACAATTTAAACACAAAATATAAAAACAAGAAGAGAAAAAAACTATACATTAATTGTAGACTTAAATCGGTTTTTGCTAGTACGTTTGAATAAAATTAGTTATCTTGGTTTGCTGTAATTTTCTTATCGTAACACGATAGGTAAAATCTTCAAGTTCACTTAATGCATTAAAAATGTTGTCTTTTACGTCAGTTTGGGGTTCAGTGAATCTTCTCAGGTTTTCTATTGCTGTACGAGCTTCGGAAACTGATCGTACTGGTTCTTCTGTCCTGACTTCTTCGTCAGAGAATTCTTTGATATTTTTGTTCTTTACTTCTTCAAGAATCTCCCAATATGTCAGTGTTCCAACGTTGTTTAGTTAGGTTTGAAATGAACATAAAATCCAAAAATAATGAACAATGTGAAGGCTTCAAATTATCCTAATATTAATTTTCCTTATAAAATCCTAATTAAATGTTACCTTTTATCATTGATATAAATTTCATGGGAAATCAAGGTGGGTTTGAAATATAAAAAATTCCAAATTAACCAATGCCGACGTAAAAACTTATGAAAACATAACAAAATATAAATTCAGATATCACCTCGCTAGATATGTCGCCCTGAATAACCGATGTAAAGGCCCGTTCCCACGGCGCGTGTTTAGACGGATTCGGCTCGTAGATTGCATTATCACAGGTCGTGGGACCGAGAGATTCGCGTTGGCTCGGTACGACTCGGGTGTTCCCGTGAATTGTCGGTAAATACTCGGAACATCAAAGGCCTGTGGTTCGTCTTTGCCACATCCTCAGACACGAGTAGAGAGAAGACCACTTAACGTGGGAATTGTTAGGCTCGTCAATCTACGAACCACAGGCTCAAGGATTTACAAACTACGAGCCGTTTGCGACTTTCCATAAAACAGGTCATGGGAACAAGGCTTAAGGCTGTTACATGGGGAGGGCGTTTTATGCGTTTGGAAATCCCGAATTTTTGAAGAAGTGGTTCCATGTTTTTAAATATGGTTTTCACTAAACTGTAGGCGAAATCTATCAACAGGTCCCTATCCAGCTATAAAGTTTAAATTTTAAGTTTAAATATTTTAGAAAAAATCAACTTCGCTTTACGTCAATATTTGTACTTCTGAGATTAAAGTAAAACGATAGAGACCTAGAACTAGCCATCCTCTATCAAATACAGTCATTTTTTGATAGGGTCACAACAGAAAGTTTGAAGCAAATGCAGGATTGTTTTTTAAGGTTATATATAGGCTACCAGACTGTTTTTTAAACTTTAAATTTAAAGTTTAAATTCTTTAACTGGTCAAAACTTAAGCCTAAATGTTGTTGAAAACCATTTTAAGAAATATCAAACAACTTCGTAAATAATCCAGAATTTCGAAGCAGCTGCAACGCTTTCAGTGCTCCCCCATGTAACACCCTTAAGGCAGTTTTTTAGTGAATCCCTGTTTAATGTAATTAGGTTTTTTTCAAATGGCTTACCACTCTCCCTCCACGCAAATTTGGATACATTTACTCTCAAATTCTAACTTCCTCATTCCATCCATCCCTTGCGTAATTGTTTTTTAGCACCGCGTCTTACTACGCATTCAGATTAAACGCTTTTGTACTAATTACGCTAGTGTGTAAGGGATGAGGAAGGTTAAATTTAGATGGTGTGTACACGCATTTGCGTGGATATAGAGTGGTAAACCATTTAAGAAAAATCACCCTCAGCACACCTGACCGGAATTGAACCACGATATTTCCTTTATCGGCAGTCTAGTATGTTGCAAGAGTGGCGCCTTAGACCATGCGGAGACTTAACTTAATTAATGTACGCGTTTGCCAGAACGGCTATTAAGACGCGGTGGGGACAAATATATTCATAGGTACTGTTTAAACCAACTCTACTTATCCTGGTAACACGACACGACACGTCACTCACTGCCTCTAAACCTCAGAGTCTCCTAACCACTCAGCCACGGTGAAAGACGTCTTCTCCCCAAAGGGGAGGGTGTTACTACTTTGTAGAGACATGTTGTGGTGTGTCTAGAAGAAGCAGGGGATGAAAGACGATCAAACGGAGGAGAAGAAGTTAAAAGGGAGAGAGGAATCTGAAGATGAAGAGTGTTGACAGAGGAATTCTCCCAACCCCTACTTCTCAAGAGGGGAATCAAGGAATTGGCCAGTATATCACAAAAGGAAGGGCTTCCGCCCTTCTCACAGGGGTATTTCTAGCAATATACGGGAGAAAGTTAGGGGATGTTTTTAACCCCTCGCACAAAACTACGATATTGCATTGTCGACGAGTTGAATGGAGTGCTTGATGAAATATGGAAGTTCTGCATTAAGCTTCCGAGATCAGCTCAAGAAACTATATTCAGGGGTAAAACGGACTATGTCCTAGTAGTTTATCCCCGTGGACAGTGGCGTATCATGTAGTGTTGCCAGGTTAAGCAAAGTTTGTTAAAATCGTACCTGTGACATGTTATCTCACAACTCACTTTCCATTTGACCAATAAAACAAATACTTTACTCAGTACCTCACATGGGAATGTATTTACGATGATACCTGACATATGAGTGTTTTACCGAGCTACGAGAACCAGTTTACAGGTACAGTTTAAACTAGCTCTGTTTATCATGTCAACACTCCACGATACACCAGTGGTAATGAGGTGTATCTCAAGTTAAAGGGAAACTCAGTTCGATTCTGGGTGATCTGTATGATGACATATAGATGTAAACATGCTGTTCCTTTATCCTATATTACGATTATTAAATTGTAATCTTAATTTTAAGATTCTAAATCCAGATTCCTCATTATTCACAATTTCAGTCCTTAAAATTATTTGGGTTTTTTTTATACATCGTGCCTTAATGTGACTGAAAAAATAAATTAAAAAAATAACTATGGTAAAAAAATGCATACGAAAACTGCTATTTGATTTGCGTTAGCTCACTAGAACACGAAGGTCATGTTTAGTACGTTTACAACTTGTTGGTACTAAAGTGAAAAGGCAGAATAGATTATAATGTTGGGTGACCTGGCGGTCTAGGGACCGGGGTTCAATCCTCGGTCTTGGCACAGATTTATCTGATGCTAATGGTTTTAGGAATTACGAAGGTCATATTTAGAAGAAATGTACTCATATTTGCGCGGAGGGATAGTGAAAAACCATTTTGGAAAAAACCTCAATACATCCGACTGATATTAGAGCTTCTATCTCCCCGTCATCGGTAGTCTAATCTACTGCGAGAGTAGCGCGTCAGATCACACGGCCACCGAAGACCGTTACTTGGATTTGAGAAATAATAAGCGAGGTATCGAAAATTGTGACATAATTTCGATTCTCCACCCGCTTCGGGCCCACCAAATATTTAGAAAACATACAATTGTTTTCATAAAAATAGACTAAAAACTAATTAATATATTAGAAATGTAGGGTCGAAATTTTTTGCTTAGTATTTTTTTTTTCAAACCAGCCCATCAATTTATTTCTAAACCCGTACGGCCGCGATATCAAAAAGGTATCTAATTCCTTGTCTAGGGCTTCACTCTTGCAATAAACTGCACTATCGATGATTTGAAGATCGAGGATCGTATCCCGGTTGAGTGTATTGAAGGTGTATTTTCCTGAGTTGTTTTCAAGTCTCCCTCCACATAAATGATGGTATACCCCCTCTAAATGTAATCTTCTTTGTCCCTAACCCATTAGAGCAATGGGTACATATGCACACAAACCAAAACAGGTAGTAAGTCGGATGCTGAAAAAATACACTAAATGAGACAGTAAGAAAGAATTTATCGTACCGTTTATTTCTTTAAAAGACACTCAAAGTTACTTTTTTTATTTACAATTTTTACACCACTTAGCTTTGTTCATTGTGGCAAAAGGCTTGAGAAGCCATTATTTTGATTAAAGTTTGTTTTTCTTTTCTTTTTTTTTCGTGAGGAAGTAAAATCTTCTCAGCAGTTTTTTTTCCATGAGGGGTTGCTTTAAACGTTTGTATTCGTCTGTTTCGTGTGTTGGGGTTGGTAGCCTTGGAGTAAAAGGGAGGAAGGGTGGGAATCCCCGCACGTGGAATCCAACCTTTCGACGACACCAATGGAAGAGAACTTTTCCAAAATAAATATAAAAGTTCGCTTTCTTTCATTTCGAGAGGAAATAACAAAAGTTCTGTAAATATAAGTTACTTGTGTTTGTTCTAAAATAGGAAAAGGGGGATTGGGGTAAGAAAATCCTTTCAGTGTGTTCGTGATAGCCTTTACCACATTTATTAATAAAAACTAGAAAATGTCAAATGCCATTGGAAATTCTGGTCTAATATCCACACACGACAGTGCAAATTTTTTTTATAAAAATGGCTTTATTTGAAAACTAAAAAAAAATACTAGAGTAAAATGTTCATAAAAAGAGCCTTATTCAACAACTAGAACGCTTACTAGTTAATTTTCCCGTGAAGGGACTTATTCGAAATTTAGAAAAATTCCTACAGTTTAATTTGTAGGGCCTTGTTTGACAGCTAGAAAGGCTACTACAGTTCAATTATCTTACTGAGGGACTTATTTACAGTTAAAAAGTTATTAGATCTACTTTTACGTATTCATACAGCAAATCACGTGATCTGCAGCTGTCACTTTTGAGAGATTTTATCGATGCATATGAAAAAACCATAATAAAACGTCAAATGTTTTCAATTTTGACCAGGGAAAAAATGTTTATATTTTCTGTGAAAACTTTAAATGGAAGTTAGAATTTATATATGTGTGTGTGTGTGTGTGTGTTTTTTTTGTGCGTATCTGTATATTTGGCACATTAATTTTCCTCATTTTTTTAAATTAATTTTTGTTTTTTTCTCTTTCCCAATTATTTCATGATTTTCTATTAAAAATAGTTTTTTTAAAAAAATTTAAAAACATTTACACAACATACTAAAAATCAGCTTGCGAGCCACAGTAGGGATACAACCGGAAGTTTGGAAACCCCTACGTTTAGACTATGTGACCAGCGTTAAGAATTTAAGTATTTTTATATTTGTCATAAAAAATTCAGTATCCCTTAATGACGTCACCTACTTGGAGATTTCGGAGCTATTTTGCGAAGCGGGCTTTATCTTGATCAAGCTCCTAAGCACTTTAAGCACACTTACATTTACGATATTGTAGGAAATAGAAAGAGAGGGAAGAAAATGAGTATTTACCCTGCGAGGCATCTTGTTTATCTACTGATAGCACTTCCCCTCTTCTTCTGACGATTTTACACACTCATTATACTATTTGTTCCTTGAAAACATTGACTTGTTTTTTTAAAATTACCTTTTACGTCTTGTTTCCTATTCTAGATATATATTTGCTTCCACAGAAGTTTTTTAATCTACATCCTGGCAGGAAGACTCCTACATGACATTTAAGTGATCAAGACAAGTAGCTTAAGTTGTAGATTATTAATAAAAAAATATTAAACACCTTCACAAAAAAAACCTTGAGATAAAAATAAAAAAATTCTGACACTGTAGGACTTTTTTTAAATTATTTAAGAATTTATGTTTTATGTTTCAACGTAATATCTTTAAAGATCGTGGAATAAAACATAATACACTTGAATGAGAAATCTTATCTTGAACTGTTGTGACGTCACAGATAAACAACGTCCTTAAAATATTGTGTTTAAATCAATAAAACAAATGAGTAAATTACGTACTCGTGAATTTCATATTTTGATCAAGACCATGCAGACAGGAGGCCGAGAGGAAGACCAAGGAACAGGAGGCTAAAAGGAGTGCAGAAGAGTGTGAAGGAGAGAGGAGAGGACTGGGTCATTGTGGAGGAGGAGAGGTGGTTGAGAGAAACGTTGGAGAGGCTTGTGTTTCAAACAGACCCAGCCAAGAGTTGGAAACTTTATGAAGATGATAAAAACAAAGACTTTTTTTTAAACTTAATAACAACTTTTAAAAATGTATTTTAAAAGTCAATAAAAATAAAGTTAGACGAAATTCTTGAGTATAAACGTTCATAAGTAGAATTTCAAGAAGAGCTATTTTATGATAATCGTCTCATTTTCTTTTTCTTTTTTTTTTACTTTCAATTTTTTGTTTTGTTTACTTTCTTTGACATGTTTTAAAAGGTGACCTGGTGGTCTAGGGGTAAGGTGTCAGACTTCTGTGCTGGGGTCCGGGGTTCAATCCTCGGTCCCGGCACAGATTTATCTGATTGCCAAACCCTTCTTTCACCTCTGACAAGACGTGTATTAATCACAACTTGTGAATGTGAGGAATGCCAGGCCTCCACCGTGGTTCGGATCCCACGTTAAACTGTAGGTCCTCCATTTCATCTCACAATCACCCTACCATTACACATTAGCGTAAGTGCTTATAATCCGAATGGGTAGGAAGACGTGGTGGTAAAAATATATCCTCTAAAAATACGACAATTAAATAAATCCTCGACGCTTCTGGGTTCTTTGTATTTTAATCAGATGAATTGGGCAGGAATGATAAAGGTAGTATTCAATGAAAATGTGCCCTATTTGCGTGAAGGAAGAATGGGGAAACTACTCAGTAAAAAACTTCACAGTGTTAAATCACTTTTTAAACACCTCCGGCCGAGATTCAAACTTTGACTTCTCCGTCCCCGGAAATCTAATATATTGCGAGACGGATGCCTGAAACTGCGTGAAACCATATTATATTGGCTGTGACTGGTCAGATTAATTTATTTATATAGTGACCCTTTTTAAGATTGTAGGATGGGGAGGTCAACACTTTTTTGTACAGTGGCAGCAGTGTATAGAGTGAATTACACCCTTATTTGTCCAGTGACAGCAGTGTAAAGTGTAAGCTATGTATCAAAGAAGAATAGGCAAACATATCATTGGTACAATACATTCTTAGCAAGCTCTGCTTATCCTGGCAACACACTAAAACACAACACTGTTTGAAACTATATTTTTAGATCGAAATTTAAATAAAATACTAATTGTAAAATATACAAAAATAAACTCTTGAATTTATATTTCGTAATAAGTTAGGCTTTTATTGGAAAACGGACATCAAAGAACTTTTTTTTTCCCGAACCATTTTTATATCGGCTGAACTTTTGATTTTTCATTACAAGTAATGTTTTCAGATTTGTATGTAAAATCTTCTTGCTTTTTTAATTCTGTTAGAAACTAATTCATTTTTTTTAGTAAGCGGGCTATATCTGGTTCGTGGGCCACCAGTTTGCAATATCTGGTGTTGAATAAGCACGAGAAAAAATATTCAGTAAATACCACCTTTAATACACCCAGCTAGGATTAACACACAAACCTCTCCATCAAAGGTTAAACAGACTAGATGATCTTAACGTTCAAACCACGTGATCACATATACGAGGTAACCTTGTATTTAAACTTTGGTAATTGGTTAATCCTGTGCGTACACAAATATTAAATTATTCATATCCGCCGATTTAGAAGATAACCAAGAACTTCCAGGCACGGCGAATTGGGGATCAAGCCTCTAAATGTATCGATTTAACTCTGGGATGTGACGCAGGATCTTAACCTGAATACGTAATTGGGTGAGTGAATTATGTACTCGGTTAAACTAATTACAAAGCTTTGCATTTACGTTGAAATCTCAAGAGAGAATTACGTGGGCGAGACTTTGTCCTGAATGTAAAGTTAGAGAGAAGTGGAACTTGAGATGGATTCTATTCCGGGAACACAACAAATTACTGACGGTATTGTGGAGAGCAGAGCGTTGTTAGGACGGACGTGTTAATGTTAACAATGTTGCCTACTTAGAGATTCCGAAGCTATTTTGCGAAGCGGTTTGCATCTTAACTTGACGCACTTAAGTAGTCTAAGCACTCTTATAATTAGACGCCAATGCATGAAATAGAAATAGAAGGAGGGAAATAAGCAGTTCGCCCTGAGAGGGTTCTTTTCTATGGGCTGATAACCCTTTCCCTCTTCCTCTGACGAGTTTACACGGTCAATTATACTATTAGCCCCTTGAAAACGTTGACTTGTTTTTTAATTTTACCTTTTTCTTGTTTCCTATTCTAGATAGATATATGCTATCAGGGACTTTTTTAATCTACATCCTACCAGGAAGATTCCTACAGGCCATTTTCGTGAGTAAGAAAAATACCCTAAGTTGTAGAGGATTTATAAAAAATACATTTACAAAAAAACTACTTTAAGATAAAAATAATAATTTGGTGACACTGTATGACTATTTTTAGAATTGTTTAAGAATTTATGGTTTTTGTTTCAACGTCATATCTTTAAAACTCTCTGAGTAAAACGTAAATTCATTAACATGAGAAATCTTATCTTGACCGGTCGTGACGTCACAGGTAGTCAATGTCCTTAAGGGTGTTTGTTACATGGGGAGCAATGAAAGCGTTGCAGCTGTTTCGAAATTCTGGATTATTTACGAAGTGGTTTGATATTTCTTAAAATAGTTTTCAACAACATTTAGGCTTACACCCGCCTCGGTGGCGTAATTGGCTAACGCGCCAGTCGTGTTGAGCCAGACCACCGAGGACGGGGAGATCGAGGTTTGAATCTCGGTCGGGTGAACTGGGGGTGGTTTTTCCTAAATGGTTTTCCACTCTCCCTCCACGCAAATGCGGGTTCACTTCCTCTAAATTCAACCTTCCCAATTCCTGATCCATTAGTGTAATTAGTACTTAAGCGTATAACCCGAACGGGTAGTAAGACGCGGTTCTAAGTATTATTATTATTATTATTATTATTATTATTATTATTATTATTATTATTATTATTATTATTATTATTATTATTTAGGCTTACGTTTTGACCAGTTAAAGAGTTTAAACTTTAAATTTAAAGTTTTAAAAATCTGTCTAGTAGCTTATATAAAACCTTAAAAAACAATCCCGCATTTGCTTCAAATTTTCTGTTGTGACCCTATCACAAAATGACTTTATTTGATAGAGGATGGCTAGTTCTAGGTATCTAACGTTTTACTTTAATCTCAGAAGTACAAATATTGGCGTAAAGCGAAGTTGATTTTTTTCTAAAAAATGTAAACTTAAAATTTAAACTTTATAGCTAGATAGGGACCTGTTGATAGATTTCGACCACAGTTTGGTGAAAACTATATTTTAAAATATGAAACCACTTCTTCTAAAATGCGGGATTTCCAAACGCATAAAACGCCCTCCCCATGTAACAGCCTTAATGTTGGGTTTATATTCATGCATGACGCCTAGCCAACAGCACATAGTTAGCAAGAAGTTAAAATATCTTATTTTCAATAAGTATTTATAATCGATACATAGTAAAAAGTGCACATTGTGTTAAGTTGATTTATCTAACCTCTTATGAATTAGGCATGAAGGCATTGAACTTGAGACGTATCAGCGATTAGAATGTGAGGATAGGATATCACCAATTAAATTTATTTTTTATTTATTTATCTATTTGTGATATTTAAAGTGCACTTTCTGAACCGACTGATTATATCAGCACACGAGAATGTCTATAAGCAAGAACGAAAGAGCCTACCAATTTTGCCGATAAGATATTTAGACGCATGCGCACTGATTGAGTCTGTTGATTTAGGCACATGCACACTGATTGAGTCTGTTGATTTAGGCACATGCACACTGATTGAGTCTGTTGGTTTAGGCGCATGCGCACTGATTGAGTCTGTTGATTTAGGCGCCTGCGCACTGATTGAGTCTGTTGATTTAGGCGCATGCGCACTGATTGAGTCTGTTGGTTTAGGCGCATGCGCACTGATTGAGTCTGTTGGTTTAGGCGCATGTGCACTGATTGAGTCTGTTAGTTTAGGCGCATGCGCACGGATTGAGTCTGTTGGTTTATGCGCATGCGCATTGATTGAGTTTGTTGGTTTAGGCGCCTGCGCACTGATTGAGTCAGCTAGTTTTAAAATTTGACTGGTTATTTCACGCATATTTTATGAAGAAGCGCGGACAAAGCTAAGATTGCATCTACAAGTGCAGAGCGGAGTTGTCGCTGGTTTATTTGTGATTGGCTTATAGCTCGCGTCACGTGACCACCATGTTTCTCTGCTGACGTGTGAATCCAAAAAAAGGGGGGGGTGTAGGTAAGCTCCTACTAACCTTGACGTGGTAGACCCAGAGGGGAGTCTCTGTCCCCGCGGAGAACCCCACCTCCCCTCCGAACACGTAGATGTTGTCCCTGTAAGCCACGGCGGAGTGTTCTTGCAGACAGGGCGGTCTCTCCCCCGTGGGCTGAAGTAGCTCCCATCTGCTCTCACCTGGGGAACAAACAAAAACACAACGATATACAACAGGACTGACACCCCCGACCTGTCAGTAGCTTGCAGGGAACATGG